>CAJQZJ010000307.1:732935-745930 GCA_907164525.1 Lophiomys imhausi | reverse complement strand
CCTTCAATCAGGAAGGCTAACACTATCTCCTTCCAGTTAATTCTGAGTACCAACCAAGATAATAGAATCTAAAGCAATGTTCTTACTTAGAGTACCAGAATACACAATGCATCTCAGTTCCCCACAGAGAAAAGCAATGTACTGGAAAATACAAGTCACCTCAGAGAAAGGATACTCACACATCTGCTGTATTGCTGACTCTATGAGTTATGTATGCAGAGTTAAGCAAATGATATGAGCACTGAAGTTAGAGATGCCTCATGCAGACATAATATTTAAAAAAATCTGGAATTTCGAGTTTAAAAAAGATTTAGATCCAATTTGGCACTGACCATAGAGCAGTGCATCTGAGTAGTAGGTGAATGAGATTAGTCACTGTGGAGTGAACATGAGGTCCAGGAGCCAACTGTGAAACACAGACTGTGTGTCTGAATTCCCATGGCGAACATCGAGAAGGCACCAGGTAAAACAGCTCACACAGTTCCCGGGAACAGCACCCTGAGATCAGCCAGCTCGGTCACTGGTCTGGAGAGGAGTGCCAGCTAGAGCAGATTTAGCCCACGAGTGGATCCAGCCCACGGCTCCAGACACAGATCAGCAGTCACGCCTGTCTGCCTAATATCCAACCTGCACGCGGACCTGTACACCCAAGAGGGAAAAACAGCTGGACCACAAGAGCAAAGGTAAGTGAGATTTTTTTCCCCAGAGTTTCCAACATGGTGGCACAGTGTGCACTGTAGTTGAGAGGCAGAACCTAACCTAGTCACAGCAAAGCAATTAGGAGCCAAGACTGACTGCAAACAGAGCCTGCGACTGTGTGTTCTCCATAAATACTGGGGCAGGTCACTCACCCTAGCACCCAAGCATTTGAGGCCATCAGCAACAGGAACACTGAGGCCAGCACCTGTCTTGGTGGAGCGCCCTGCCTGCACGGTCAGCCTAGTTGCTGAACCAGAATGACTGTGTCAGTGAGGGGAGAACACAGGCCCAATCACAACTCTACCTGCCTATGAGGAGACCTGCCAGCTCCCAGGTCCTCAGTGGATAGCCCCCTCCTGACTCTAATCCCTTGTATATTGGTCAAATTGGGTCACAACCAGTTGAGGAGAGTGGCAGCTACTCTCCTCTCCAAGAGCCAGTCTATTACAGGAACCTGCCCACCATCTGGAAGTAGACACCAGGATCTCAGAGTCAGCCAACCCTCAGGGCTCAGGGGTTTCCTGAGCACCAAGGTCAACTGACAAAAGAAACAAACAGACAACACCAGGGTCAGATGACAAAAGGTCAGTGCAAGAACATGGTAAAAAAAAAAAACAACCCAAAACAATAGGATGTCTCCAGATCCTAGCAATAATGCTACAGACAACTCTGGACATCCTAACACGATTGAAACAAAGGAAAATGACCTTAATCCTGCGCTTATATTAATAATAGAAGGCCTAAGGGAGGAAATCAAATACCTCAGAGAGCAACAACAAAGTACTGCAAAGGAGGTGATGGAAATGAATAAAGCGCTTAAAGGAATGGAAGACCTGAAAAGGGAAGTTGAAGCAATGAAGAAAATCCAATCCGAGACATCCACAGAACTGGAAAACCTTAAGAAAAGAATAGGAACTAGAAACACTAGCATCACCAACAGAATACAAGAGATGGAAGAAAGAATTTCAGGCTCAGAGGATAAAATTGAAGAAATTGATACATCTGTCAAAGAAAATGTCAAATTTAAAAACGTCCTGACACAAAACCTTCAGGAAATCAAGGACACAATGAAAAGACGAAATCTCAGAATAATAGGAATAGAAGAAAGAGAAGAGTCACACCTCCATGGACCAGAAAATATCTTCAACAAAATCATTGAAGATAATTTCCCAAATCTAAAAAAAGAGATGCCTATAACTGTACAAGAAGCTTACAGAACTCCAAATAGATTAGACCAGAAAAGAAAATCTTCCTGCCACATAATAATCAAAACACTAAATGTACAGAACAAAGAAAGAATATTAAAAGCTGCTAGGGAAAAGGGTCAAGTAACATATAATAGCAAACCTATCAGAATCACACTTGAGTTTTCATCAGAGATGCTCAAAGCCAGAAGGGCCTGGACAGACATCTTGCAGACCCTAAAAAACAAAAAATGCCAGGTCAGACTACTATTCCCTGCAAAACTGTCAATCAACATAGATGGAGAAAACAAGATATTCCATGACAAAGCTAAATTCAAACAATATCTATATACAAATCCAGCTCTACAGAAGATGTTGGAAGGAAAACTCCAATCCAAAGAGGTTAACTACACACAAGAAAGCACAGGAAGCAAATCGCATGCCTATGGCAAAACCAAAAGAAGAGAAGCTCACTCACACACTATTTCCACCAACACCAAGATGACAGGAAGTAACAATCACTGTTCATTAATATCTCTCAACACCAATTATTCCCCAATAAAAAGAAATAGGCTAACAGAATGGATGCAAAACAGAATCCCACATTCTGCTGCTTACAAGAAACACACCTCAGAAAAAAAGATAGGCATTATCTCCAAGAAAAGGACTGAAAAAGATATACCAAGCAAATGTACCCAAGAAAGAGGCTGGAGTGGCAATTCTAATAAACAACAAATTGGACTTTCAACCAGCATTAATCAAAAGAGATGGGGAAGGATACTACGTACTCATCAAAGGAAAAATCCACTAAGATGAAATCTCAATACTGAACATCTATGCTCCAAATGTAAGACAACCCACATTCATTAAAGAAACACTACTGAAGCTCAAATCCCACATTGAACCTCACACATTAATAGTGGGAGACTTCAACACACCACTCTCACCACTGGACAGATCAACGCTGTAGAAACCAAAAAGAGAAATAATGAACCTCATAGATGTCATGAATCAAATGGACCTAATTGATATCCACAGAACATTTCACCCCAAAACAAAAGAATACGCTTTCTTCTCAGCACCTCATGGAACCTTCTCCAAAATTGACCATATAGTCAGTCACAAAGCAAGCCTCAACAGATACAGGAAAATTGAAATTACCCCTTGTAACTTATCAGACCATCATGGAATAAAGCTAGACTTCAACAATAACAAAAACAACTGAAAAAAACATGGAAACTGAACAACTCTCTCCTCAGTGACCTCTGGGTCAGGGAAGAAATTAAAATCTTCTTAGAACTCAATGAAAATGAAGGCACAACATACCCAAACTTATGGGACATATTGAAAGCAGTGCTAAGGGGAAAGTTTATAGCACTAAGTGCCTTCAAAAAGAAACTGGAGAGTTCCCATACTAGCCACCTAAAAGCACACCTGAAAGAGCTAGAAAAAAAAGAAGCAAACAAAGATGAGAGGGATCCAAGATGGCGGCGGCCGGCGCGGATGTATTTTGATTTCGGGGTCAACAGTCACAAGGCGGCAAGTGTTGCAGGACGCTGTACAAAGGGCACGACCCCTTCTAAATCTCACCCAGCTACACAGGACCACAGAAGATGCCTGGGCAGGACGTCCTTTCCAACTCTCGGACACGCTAGGAAGCCTCTGGACCCGGGAATCGGGATAACCCATCCCCCCAAAGGAGAAATACCCAGTAAGTTCCAACCTAATACCCAGCCTGCAGATTCAGAAACCACGCAGAGATAATACCCACCCTGCTGGGCACTCCCAGGTCTCACACAGATGATCCAATTATCTGGGAAAGGTTGTGACCCTTGGAAGTGAAGTAGCTCCACTGCAAAGCGCCTTCAGATCCCAGTCTTTGACGTCACAGGCCAGCTTCCAAGCCTCGGGAGCGGCAAGGCTATTGGAGCTGAACTGCAGATTTACCCCCTACAGGAACCAACCCCGGGCAAACTGTGAGATATTTGAAACTTTCCAATATCGAACTTTTGTACTAGTAAGGGCCCTTCCGGCGGGGAATCAGAGCTTACTTGTGCACAGCTCCGCCACCTGAATTAATTAGGTCCCCACCTGGGAGGCAGGACTGAATGACTCTCCTTATAGGGGTGGAGTAAGGCAACTCCTACACCACAGTGCCCCCTTTGGACCCAAGTCCAGAAGACAGCAAAAAAAAAAAAAATCCTCATGGCCAGAGGCCAGAGACAAAAAAAAAAAAAAAAAAAAAAAAAACACAGCGAAATGTCTCCAACAAAAGAAAGCAACGCTATTCTGTCCAGCCCGAACCACCTCACCACAACTGAAACACATGAAAACGATGACAATTCTACATTATGGAAAGTGATAAAGTCCCTTCAAGAAGAACTTAAAAGTATGAAGGAATTCAAAGAAGCCACAATTCTACAAGTCAAAACAACGAATAACATCATTAAAGAGCTCCAAGCCAAGGTGACCCAGCTTGAACAGGAAAAGGATAAAGCAATGAAAGATCTCCAGACAAAAACAAGCAAACTGGAGAAGGAAATGTACAAAACGAACACTACCATTCAAGACATGAAAATAGAAATGAAAACAATAAAGAAAACACAGTCATAGTTAAAAGAGGAAATGGAGAATCAAGAGAAGAGAACAGGAACTACGGATGTGAGTATGAAAAATAGGATGCAAGAGATGGAAGACAGGATCTCAGGCATGGAAGATTCGATGGAAGAAATCAGTACAACATCCAAAGAAAATGAGAAGGCTAAAAAAATCTCTCACCCACAACATCCAAGAAATCAAGGACTCAAAGAAAAGACGGAACCTAAGAATTATAGGCATAGAGGAAAGAGAAGACTCCCGACTCCATGGTCCAGGAAATATCTTCAACAAAATCATAGAAGAAAACTTCCCAAACCTAAAGAAAGAGATGCCAGTAAAAATCCAAGAGGCTTACAGAACACCAAACAGATTAGATCAGAAAAGAAACTCCTCTTGCCACATAATAATAGAAACTACAAATGTAGAGAACAAAGAAAGGATATTAAAAGCTGTAAGAGAAAAAGGCCAAGTCACATACAATGGCAGACCCATCAGAATCACACGTGACTTCTCCTCAGAAACTTGAAAAGCTAGAAGGGCCTGGACTGATGTCCTACAAGCCCTGAGAGAACAGAGGTGCCCAACCAGACTACTATACCCAGCAAAACTCTCTATCAACATAGAAGGAGAAAACAAGATATTCCATGACAAAATCAAATTCAAACAATATCTCCTCACAAACCCAGCCCTACAGAAGGTCCTAGAAGGAAAATTCCAACACAGAGAAGATAACTACACCCAAGAAAACAGAGGAAATAGAAACCTCCACAGCAACTAAACAAAAGAGAAACACAAGACAGCCAGCTATACCAAAATAATGGGAAATAACATCCCCTGGTCACTAATATCCATCAACATCAATGGACTCAACTTGCCAATAAAAAGACACAGACTTACAGACTGGATCCGTAAACAAGACCCATCTTTTTTTTTTTTTTTTTTTTACATAATTACTTTATTTTTTTTCTACAAGTTACATCTCAGTCACAAACCCTTCCCTATTCCCCCTTCCTGTCCCACCCTTCCACCCTCTTCCCCCCCAACAGCTTCCCTTTTCAATTCAACAAATGGTTCTTTCTCTTATAACAGTAAATTCTATGCAAAACAGCAGAATTAAATATGCCACATTTATGAGAGTTAAATGGCCCAGTATACCTTCCAAATGTCCAGTTCATACATATTTGGCCCCTGACTGTAACCTTCTACCTTCTAACCATCTCCATGAGTTTAAAGTTCTATAACTGACTTAGCTTTCATACTAACTTGCATCACTATTATAACCATCTTCTTAGATCTAGAACACCCTCTTGATTCCTAAACAACTCAAAATTTAGCTATGACACTCAAGCTGTCTATTCTTCAACCACCTCAGAGAGCTGAGAAGGATAAATATATCTGATTATATAGGAAGTGCAGGGCCTGCAGCTTCCAATACTAAGAAATGACAAACCAGTGACTACCTGGACAGTTCCCATTTTCTCTCCATACATTCCAGCATCAGTCTTCAGCCTTTTGGTCCTGTTTCTCTGACAGACATTTATTGTAGAGCAGGGATTGTGAAGGACTAACCTACCCTGTCTTGGCAGAGCTAGGCTGTCGACTTCCCTGCTACCAAGTTTTGTCCTTTTTGGACAGCAGTCTGTCTGCAGTTGAAGCAAGGAGGTTTTACATGCCAAGAGATAGGCTTGCCACTAATTCAACCATCTCACAGCTATATACAAGAAACACATCTCACTATTGAAGATAAACACTACCTCAGAGTAAAGGGCTGGGAAAAGATCCTCCAAGCAAATGGACCCAGGAAACAAGCTGGAGTAGCCACCCTAATATCAAACAAAATAGACTTCCAATTGAAGTTAATAAAAAAGACAGAGAAGGGCATTACATACTCATTAAAGGAAATATACACCAAGAGGTCATCTCAATATTGAACATCTATGCCCCAAATACAAAGTCACCTACATTTATAAAAGAAACGCTTCTAAAACTTAAATCACACATCGATCCAAACACTTTAATAGTGGGAGACTTCAACACCCCACTCACAACTATGGACAGATCATCAAGACAGAAGCCAAACAGAGAAATAATGAGTCTAACAGATCATGAACCAAGTGGACCTAACAGATATCTACAGAATGTTTCACCCAAACACAAAAGAATACACCTTCTTCTCAGCACCTCACGGAACCTTCTCCAAAATCGACCATATAGTTGGACACAAAGAGAGCCTCAACAGATACAAGAAAATTGAAATAACCCCTTGTATCTTATCAGAACACCATGGAATAAAGCTGGACTTCAATAGCAAAAGAATCAACAGAAAGTCTACACTCACATGGAAATTGAACAACTCTTTACTAGAGGACCACTGGGTCAGGGAAGAAATAAAGAAGGAAATCAAAGACTTCTTAAAATCCAACGAAAATGAAGACACAACATACCCAAACCTATGGGACACAATGAAAACAGTGCTACGAGGAAAGTTCCTAGCACTAAGTGCCTTCAAAAAGAAAATTGTGACAGCTCATATTAGCGAATTAACAGCTAAACTGGGTGAATTGGAAAAAAAAGAAGCAAACACTCCCAAGAGGAGCAGAAGGCAGGAAATCATCAAACTTAGGGCTGAAATCAATAACTTAGAAACAAAAAGAACTATACAAAGAATCAATGAAACCAAGAGTTGGTTCTTCGAGAAAATCAACAAAATAGACAGACCCTTAGCCAAATTAACTAAAAGACAGAGAGAGAAAACCCAAATCAACAAAATCAGAAATGAAAAGAGAGAAATAACAACAGACATCCAGAGAATATTTGGATCCTAATTTAAAAATCTATACTCCACCAAATTTGAAAATTTAAGTGAAATGGACAATTTTCTTGATAGATTCCACCTACCGAAGCTAAATCAAGATCAGATAAACAGATTAAACAGCCCTATAACCCCTAAGAAAATAGAAACAGTCATTAAAAGTCTCCCAACCAAAAGAAGCCCAGGGCCAGATGGCTTTAGCACGGAATTCTACCGGACCTTCAAAGAGGAGCTAACACCAATACTTTTCAAACTCTTTCACCAAATAGAATCTGAAAGAACATTGCCAAACTCATTCTATGAGGCCATAATCACCCTGATTCCTAAACCACACAAAGACCCAACAAAGAAAGAGAACTTCAGACCAATCTCCCTCATGAACATAGATGCAAAAATACTTAATAAAATACTAGCAAACCGAATTCAAGAACACATCAAAAGTATCATAAACCATGATCAAGTAGGCATCATCCCAGGGATGCAGGGATGGTTCAACATACGAAAATCTATCAACGTCATTCACCATATAAACAAGATGAAAGAAAAAAAACCACATGATAATCTCGCTAGATGCAGAAAAAGCATTTGACAAAATTCAACACCCCTTCATGCTAAAAGTTCTGGAGAGAACAGGCATACAAGGGCCATACCTAGAAATAATAAAGGCAATATACAGCAGGCCAGTGGCCAACATCAAAATAAATGGTGAGAAACTTGAAGCATTTCCTCTAAACTCAGGGACAAGACAAGGATGTCCACTTTCACCATATCTCTTCAATATATTACTTGAAGTTCTTGCTAGAGCAATAAGACAACTAAAGGATATCAAGGGGATAAACATCGGAGACGAAGAAGTCAAATTATCCCAATTTGCAGATGATATGATAGTATACATAAGCGACCCCAAAAATTCCACCAGAGAACTCTTACAGCTGATAAACACCTTTCAGCAAAGTGGCTGGATACAAAATTAATTCAAAAAAATCAGAAGCCCTTCTTTATACAACAAACAAAAGGGCTGAGAAAGAAATAAGGGAAACAACCCCCTTCACAATAGCCACAAACATCATAAAATACCTGGGGGTAACTCTAACCAAGCAAGTAAAGGACCTGTACAACAAGAACTTCAAGCCCTTGAAGAAAGAAATGGAAGAGGCCTTTAGAAGATGGAAAGATCTCCCATGCTCATGGATAGGTAGGATCAACATAATAAAAATGGCCATCCTACCAAAAGCAATATATAGATTGAATGCAATTCCTATCAAAATACCAACACAATTTTTTATAGACTTGGAAAGAGCTAGTCTTGATTTCATATGGAACAACAAAAAGCCCAGAATAGCTAAATCAATCCTGTATAATAAAGAAACATCTTGAGGTATCACCATCACAGATTTCAAGCTGTACTACAGAGCAATAGTTGTAAAAACAGCATGGTATTGGTATAGAAACAGACCAGTAGATCAATGGAATCGAATTGAAGATCCAGAAATAGACCCACACACTTATGGCCACTTAATTTTTGACAAAGAAGCCAAAACGGCACAATGGAAGAAGGACAGCATCTTCAACAAATGGTGCTGGTCCAACTGGATGTCCATTTGTAAAAGAATGAAGCTAGAACCATACTTATCACCTTGTACAAAACTTAAGTCCACGTGGATCAAAGACCTTAACATAAGGCCGGTCACACTAAATCTACTAGAAGATAAAGTGGGAGAAACCCTCGAACTAATTGGCACAGGCGACAACTTCCTGAACAGAACACCAACAGCTCAGGACTTGAGATCAACAATCAATAAATGGGACCTCATGAAACTGAAAAGCTTCTGTAAGGCAAAGGACACTGTCATTCGAACAAAACGGCAGCCTACAGACTGGGAGAAAATCTTCACCAACCCCACATCTGACAGAGGGCTAATATCCAAAATCTACAAAGAACTCAAGAAATTAAATGCCAATAAACCAAATAATCCAATCAAAAAATGGGAGACAGAGCTAAATAGAGAATTCACAAAGGAGGAATCCCTAATTGGGGGAGGGGAGCGACAAATCTTATTTATTTAGCATCAGAAGGCACAGACAGGAAAGCAGAAATGGAAAATAAATGTCATCTTAAATAAAAAGAAACATTTTAGGCAGTAAAATGTGTCCCGCATTCCCAGAAAGAAAAGGACATATAACTGACAGACACCATACGGGAGGAACTGCAGTAGGCAAGTGATCTTCCTGGAGGTGGCCTATCGGTTTCCATGGCTGTGATGGGTGTACCGTGGAGAGACATAGCTCCAGGGACTTCATCTCCAGATTGCTTCTTGCTGCTGATGTGCCTTCTCATATTTGTCATTGCTGCATTCCTCATATATCTGGCATGATGTGACTGGGAATGGGGAAGCCCTCAGTAGTCTGGTGTGATTGCTTCCTGGGTGTTAGCCCACTCTGTTGGGCAAATTTCCTTCAGATCAATATGAAGATGTGCTTTCATGAAATAATGCTATTTAGATGAATTGGTGGTTTTATAACTCCTAATAATGGTTTTATAGAATTCCTGACTTGATTCTAGTAACTTTAAGCCCCCCCACCCCCCTGTAGAATAGCAAAAGCTGAAAAAGGAGTTCAATGAGCTTTCATGTGTCACAAGCAAGTAAATTTCATAGGAAGAAAAATAGATTTGGGACAAATTTATGATCAAGGAAAACATTCACTCTAGCTTACAACCAAGGATTAAAATAAATAACTACAGTAGTCATTAGAAGCAAAAGGTCACTCAGTTGGACCAATGCTGTGAAAGACTGAGAGATACTGGGACAGGCCAGTACAGTAGGTGACCGTCATGGAAGCCTTCTCCACAGCTGCTTGGAGAATGTCTATTCAGAGAAGCACTAGTGAAGGAGGCCACAACTGTGGGAGAATACAATATATAGATTTATTTTTACTAAAATGAACATTATTGGGTATGTGTGTTGTGTTTGCGTGTTCCTGGAAATGATGCAGCAGATATCATTGGGATGTCTACTTCGTGAATTGGGGGAGGGGAGCGAAAAATCTTATTTATTTAGCATCAGAAGGCACAGACAGGAAAGCAGAAATGGAAAATAAATGTCATCTTAAATAAAAAGAAACATTTTAGGCAGTAAAATGTGTCCCGCATTCCCAGAAAGAAAGGTAAGGACAACTGTGGCTGCTTGAAAGAAAAAGATACGTAGTTTTCCAAAGTCACGGTAATTACAGAATTTCACCTTGAGGTTGCTTTACAGAAATGAAATTTAAAAGACATATAGTAATCTGGCCATAGACAGTCTATGTGACCAAATAAAGAGGATTGTTTCTCTGATTCTGCCAATTCATTACTTTATTTAAAAGCATAATGGAAAATCAATCGTTTCTGTTATATTTGTCCCCACTATATTAGTTAGGTGCTAAGTACTCAAAGATGAATATGATGTGTGAGTGGAAATCTGTCACCTGTGTTAGCTCTCCTGTCTCTGGCCTTGCCTTTTGAGGACACAGGACTGTCTCAATCTTGTTAATATTTCCAAGTGTTAAAAATCTTGATACAGGCCGGGCGGTGGTGGCGCACGCCTTTAATCCCAGCACTTGGGAGGCAGAGGCAGGTGGATCTTTGTGAGTTCGAGGCCAGCCTGGTCTACAAAGTGAGTCCAGGACACCCAAGGATACACAGAGAAACCCTGTCTCGAAAAACCAAAAAAAAAAAAAAAAAATCTTGATACAGTATGTTGGGTATATATAGTCAGGTAGTCATCCTTGGAGCTTCTGTTCAGAAAGGGGGTAGGTAGTTGTTGGTAATTGTGGTGGTTTGAGTGAGAATGGCTTCCATAGATGTATTTGAATGTTTGGCTCCCAGTTGGTGGACTGTTTAGTACTAGGAAGTGTGGCCTTGTTGGAGGAGGTATGCCCCTGGGGCTGGGCTTTGCAGTTTCAAAGCTCACACAAGACTGGGTCTCTCTCTGCTGCCTGTGGATGAGATATAAGCTCTTAGCTATTGTTCTAGCCCCACACCTGCCTGCCTGCCTGCCTGCCTGCTGCCACCCTCCCCAAAGTGACAGTCATGTAACTAACTGTCTGAAACTGTAAGCAAGCCCCTGTGGTAGAAGTTAGGTCTCTTTAGTGAAATTAGTAGGCAGTTCAGATTATCATCTGGCAGCACATAAAAAAAGCTTGGCGTCCATAAACTTGCTGATATGGACAAAGCCAGTTGTGGATGGACTATATGCCCTGTTGAAGGGGTGTGGCTAAGAAACCACCCAAGCCACAGAGATGATGTCAGTTGCTATGTGCTGAACATCTTGAGAAATCTCATGAACCCTCAAGACCACCAAGGATCATGAGATAATGTGATATATAAGCCAGAGGTTCCATGAGGTGGCTCTCTTCCTCCTGCCCTCACCAACTGAGAAGTCATGCTGGAGAAGCGCACAGCAAGGTTCGCCGTTAACAATTTAGCCTGCGAGATAGAGGCAAAGGCCTGGCATGAAACCTGCTGAGTTCCTTGAAGGCATCTGTCTTAGGGCTCCAGAGCGACAAAAAAATGAGCAAGGTGAGCGAAGTTTGGAAGCTGCTTGGAGAGGCTTAAGGCTGTGAGGCGTGCGGGCCAAAGAGACCGTGGAGCGCGGCGAGCTTCACCTGTGGAAAAGGCCAGCCTCACTTTGGCGGCTGTAACAGACTAACTTTATAAATCGGCCACAATTTGGTTGTTGAAATAAATTGGCCTTGCAAACTGGCAAAGTAAGGCCCAATGGACTTTAAGCTTAAAAGATACCACCTGACAGGACTGCTGTAAATCAAGTCATCCTTCATGGACCTAGGCTAAGAATATTAATATCCTTTTAAGAAAGCTAAAATAGTGCTAAGTGTTTTTAGACAGGTATTAGAGCATTCTTAGGTATTATGGTATCCTTGGATAAATTAATAGATTTTAAATTATAGGTTTTAGGTTATAGGATTTAGGTATTTTAGAGATGTCTGTTAATTATTAATAAACATAAGTGTTTATAAATAAAATATTCTGTTACAAGCCCCCAGTTAAATGCACTCTTTTATAAGTTGCCTTAGTCATGGTGTCTTTTCAAAACAATAGAACAGTAACTAAACTCTTAATTATACTGACATGAAATCCCCTCACATGATTGATATGCAAACGATGACCTAACTTAGATTAAACTTTCAGGCACAGAGTTCTTTACTATAAAAGGCCTTCAGACAAGCATAACCGTGTAGAAGGAATTCTGCCATTGCCATGGCTTCCCAGACCTGGTAGCTTTGGCTTAAGACTTCCTTAAAAGTAAGTTGTATCAGCTTTTTAGTACCACAGATTCTGGGCCCAGACAAGGATTTAATGAATGTTCAAAAGTAAACTGTTGACAATCTAACAAGGAGATTGCTTTGGGATATTAGCATTCTAAGTAGAGAATTTTCATTAGTGCCATTGGTACTGAATATACTGAACAAGCATTTCTTGAAAGTTTAAATCACTGAATAGATTAATACTACATGTTGAAATTTTGTTTTAAAAAATAATTTTTTGTCTTACTGAAAGTAGGGTTCCAAATCACCCAAGTATCAAGCTTTGTAATTTTTCAAAAAAATATTTGTAAAATTCACACAGACCACTCCTGCCAGGGAACCAGGTAAGCTACACACACACACACACACACACACACACACACACACACACACACACA
>CAJQZJ010000307.1:706537-732925 GCA_907164525.1 Lophiomys imhausi | reverse complement strand
CACACACACACACACACACACACACACACACACACACACACACACACCATCACCATCACTACCAATACAAAATAACAGGAATCAACAGTCATTGGTCATTGATTTTCTCAGTACCAATGGTCTCAGTTCCCCAATAAAGACTAACATTCAGGTATGAAAACAGGATCCATCTTTCTGCTGCATCCAAAAAATATACCTCAACATCAAGGATCGACATTACCTCAGGATAAAGGGTTGGAAATAATATTCCAAGCCAGCCAAATAAGAATAAAAATAATAGCTCTGGCTGTCCTGAAACTCACTATGTACACTAGTCTGGCTTCAAACTCATGAAATCACAGAGATCCTCCAGCCTCTGCCTCCCAAGAGCTGGTATTAAAAGGTTTATGCCCCTAAGCCCAGCAATTTTGGACATAATTTAGAAAGCAATGAAATAGCCAGAATACATATAGATTTATATCTAAAAAGTACAGAAATAAGAAATTTGCCTAGTTTTTGATGTATAATTTGTAAAGACATGTGTTGTTGAGAGATAAGGGGCTTATACCCTAGTTCTTAGACTCTTTAGAGTTGTGTAACCATCACACTGTCCATCTTAGAATGCTTCATCAACCCTAACCCATGTCTGTCATCCACCTAGACCCTCCACCTTCTCCAGGGCTGGAAACCCACCAAACTCTTTTCTCTTTGTAACACCTCTGTGCTGCAATACCATACAAGTGAAGTCAGACAGTACTTACTCATTTTTGACAGCCTTCCTACACTTAACATGGCATTGCAAGGATTCATGTCCCATGGCAAGTGTCAGTACTGAATTTTTACAGTCAAATAATTCTGTATTGTGTGGCCATGCCACTCATCAGGTAACGGAGCTCACGGTTCATTCCGCTTCTTGGCTGCAATTAATAATACTGCTATTAGTGCTTGTTTCTAAGGCATTTTGTAAGCTTGTTGTGATTTCCTCCCTATTGGACCTTATCCTCTGAGTTAACTGGGACGATACAGCATTTCTGTGCCTTTGCTCGTGTCTTGGGTATCATCCATCCAGCCTCACTGGCTATCATTTGATTTGTCGAGGAGTGTTCTCAGACCCTTCTAATCCCAATGGCCTTATCCTTGTCAACCCTTGCTTGTTTGTAACAGTTTAGCATGTAATTTTACATGCCTTTACTGTTTTTGTAATGTTCATTTGTATAACAGATAATCTCGTGCAAGTATGAATTTATTGAATGGATAATGATATTTGATAAGCATGTAACTTTTACTTAAATAACTGAGCACACTTTTGCTTAATTGTTATGTTAAAATTAAGTACTTCATCTCTTACAGTAAGACTTGTGAAGTAAATGTAGTTAAGGGATTAAATGTAAAAATTGAAAGCATTTATTCTAATTAAAGATGATTATTTTGTCAAAGACTGTGTTTTTTCTAACAGTGCAGACAAATGGGATTTGGCTTCCTCTGTTATGTATCCAAATGGGAATGTAGATTTGTAGGATTTAACTCACTGAAAAACGCTGGCTACTGCTTTTCTGATATGCATTCCACATACCCTTCATCTACCATGCAGAGTTCTGGGAAGGGAAGCCCAGCATAAATACTCACTAGGAATGCATTGATTCAAAAACTTTGATCTGAAAATAGAATCCAATATTAAGTCGGTCTTTATCAGGCACAACATCAGTTATATGCTGCTTGGTGTAGAAACTTCTGTTTGCATTTTGCTATACGATCATTGCACTGAAAGTTAAGTACTGAGTAAAAACTACTTATGGATTATTATAAGTAGTTGCTAGTGTAGTTGTAAAAGTTTTGCTAATTATTGTGGAAAAATTATGGGTCTCATGCTCCCCACTGGCTGCTGCTTTCAGCAGTGTGAAAAAATGACAGAATGCACCTTGCATAGAAGACCTCTACTGGCATGCCAAGTATTTATGATGCCAGCTCTTATGGCTTAAACCATTTTTATAGACACTGCCACTCAGAGCATTTCATGAAACATCTACTTGTCACCCAGAGTATCACCTTGATTTTTACTACTATTGATATTCTTTGATCACTCATCTACATGAATATTTCAAATGATCATTTTTGAGGTAGCATTGAAATATAAGCAAATTCTCCACACAAGGGATTTCTGGGTTTTCCCCATTTTATCAATTTTTTTTCCCATTTGAGTATCTGATAAAATATAATTTAAAAGCCACAATCATATGGTTCCATTTATTGAGCAGTGGTCAATAAACTTTTCTGCAGGAAAGTGGACCTTGGGGCTGTAGGGTTCATGGGGATAAGGTTCTGTTCCAGCAACTCCATCTTAGTCTATAGAGAGGAGGCTCCCACAAACAACAGCTGAACAGAGAATGGATGAAGCTGCTTTGACTAGAGTTTTGGTTTATAAATATGTGATGGGTAGATGTGTTCTGGGTGACTGCTACAGGCTTCTTTGTTTTAGTTGCAGGAAGACCCATAGAGAGAAGGCATCCTAGGCTCCACAAGAACAGAACATCGGAAGCATGGCTTAAAGCTGCACACAAAACATCTCAAGTATTTATACATCTGGCTGGCAGTGTAGTGTGGAAATTGTGTTGGCTGAGGCAACAAACACATTCGTGTCAAGCCAGAGAGACAGTTCACTTTATGTTATATACAATCTCTAATTTAGGGCCGGGACGTCAGTGCTATGATACATAATTTGCATGGGCAAGACCTTGGATTCCCTCATCTTTCTGCCCTTTAGTTTTTTAACAATAAAATTATTAATAATTGAGAACAATTATTTTGTAAAATACCTTTTAGGCTGTGAATTGAGTGTCTCAAGTTAAGAGGCTAATAAAGAGCCAACTAGAAGAAATTGAGGAAATTGAGAACCAACTATTTTATTTGCTCAGTTATTGTTATTATTCATTTCTTCACCATGAAGAGAAAATCCTCTTTCCTCCGTGATACTTTATGGGAAAAATAAAGGAAACAGAAGTTAATTGATAAAAATTATTTCTGTGTTCATGGTGATAATATGTGTCATAGTACAAGTCCTCTTGACTTCACAGAAGAACTTAGTTGAAATCACTGAATTAAGGATTTGTGCAGTAAAATCTTACTTAGAAGATATTCTAGCCATTGGAAGTCAGCATTTCATACACACCTCACTGTGTTTATCCACCCATCCACTGAGGAACAACAGGGCTGTTTCCACCTTTTGCCTGTTGTAATACTACTATTGACGTGGTGTGTAGTTCTTTGCTTGAGGCTCTGTTAGTATTTTATTTTTCTTAGAATATTAAGTAGCACTTAAAGCTACTTAATCTCCCTTGTAATCTAAGACTTCCAGGGAAGTTTTAAGAATAAAGAGCTTCGTGCTGGAGAGATGGCTCAGAGGTTAAGAGCACTGGCTAGGGCTCTTCCAAAGGTCTTGAGTTCAATTCCCAGCAACTACACGTTGACTCACAACCACCTACAATGTGATCTGATGCCCTCTTCTGGCTGCAGGTGTACATGCAGATAGAGCACTCATATACATAAATAAATCTTAAAAAAATAAAAAAGAATAAAGATCTTCTAATTTCTATTTCATCAAGAACCAGTACTTGGCCATTATGTTAAACCCCCTCCTCAATGAAATATGAGGGGTTTTTTTGTTTTGTTTTTGTTTTTGTGTCTTTTAGACGCAAAATAAAGGTGATGCAGTGAGCTGGTAGAAATGATCACATGATGCACTAGGACCTTACAAAGAAACATGGTACTGTTGGTGCTGAAGGGACAGAATATATTTTTTCTTTCACTTATGCTCACTATTCTTCCAAAGGCACAACGCTTCGATCTCATAAAAGACATAACTCAGGATGCCATTTTAATGGTATATTAAAAATGATATTTATGAGTAGATATCAATCAGAATAGAATTCCTTTATTATTTATACATCCCCTTGTATAAAGTGAGACAACAATGGGCTGGAAATACAGCTCAGCAGTTCAGACACCTGTGGAGGACCCAAGCTTAGTTCAGAACACCCATGTTGGCTGTTGGCAGTTCACAACTGCCCATAACTCCAGAGTTTCTGATGCCCCCTCTGGACTCTGCAGGTATCTTTACTCACATGTGCACATTACCAAACACAGACACACATAAACATAGCTAACAATAGAATGTCCTTTAAACAAACTGGGCCCCTTAAGACTGCCCTGGAGCACTACGTTGGAGGAACAGTGTATCTGTTCCTATTGGCTTTTTGTCATCTTTCATTGACATTTTGTGTCTCTTTGTATCACAATAGTTAGAGTCATGTAGTTCATTATGCATATATACTTATCAGAGGAAGGTAGAACATTTGTGCTGGCTGATCTTCCTCATGATTGAAGGGGCATTTAAAAAGGTTTTTGCTTTTATTATTAATTAGTCCAAATATTATCAAGCTTTTCCTGCATATATACTGTGACAATACAGTGATAAGAGTATTCTGTCCATTAGAGTTCTAGTAGACATCCTTTACTTCAGTGTCATACAGAAATATATTATCAAATTTTAAATTTTCATTATATTATCCCGTGCCTACTAAGCTTGTTATTCAAATATAATGAGGGATTTTCTATAGATTTCCAAAGGAATGTATTAGAAATATGCAATTAAATCAATCATTTTTCCAGCCCACTCTGTGAATCAGATATTTAATAAGATATCTTTCTTTTGGTGAACTCAATAATTAGCCCCAACTCTCCCAGAATGTTCTCAGATCATAAGTCCCTACAGTAGAGAGTACCTGTATTAAAATGTTTGATATATACTGATCTAAGGTGATTCTAAGAGTGTAGACTGGAAAGATGAGATCTGTATCTAACGAAGGCTTCCACACAATGTGACTGAATGTCACATGAGATTAACTTCACGATAAGACCTCCTTAACATCACGTCTGTTTGACAAGGTGTATTATTCAAAAGGAAGGAAAGGAAGCAATTGATAGTCTGGTGATCATAGAGAAGTCTAGCACTCTATATGAAAACCTGTAGCTGGGAATATATCACAGCAGTAGAACATGAATCTCTCATACATGAGGCCCTCGGTCCAATGCTCAGCACCACAAAAAAAAAAGGGAAAGATGTCTAAACACAGAGCAGGAGGCTGGTGTGCTCAGACAGATTGTTTTTAATTGACCCGCCCAGGGTATCACAATACACAAAGCAGATGAAATGGTAGTTGCTCTGTTATAAGCAAGGGTCAGGGTCATGGTACTTCCTTCCTATTCCCTCAAAGATGGCTGGTGTCCACTGGAGTTGTGCTACTTGAAGATTTTGCTTTGGAAATAGTTTCCTTACATTTTTCTTTTACTGAAAATAGATTTTTTTCAAGCACTATGTTCCAATTATGGTTTCCTTTTCCTGAACTCCTCTCCACCTCCCCTCCCATCCGAATCCACACTCTTTCTTCCTCTCCTTAGAAAACAAATAGGTATCTAAGAAAAAGAAAAAAAACACACCTGAACCAAAACAAGCAAGAAAAGGAAGCTTTTGAAATGTCTGATGAAATGAACATGGGCTAAAAAGATAGTTTACACCAAAGACTGACAGAATATGGGGTCATGGGGTTCCAAACAGAGAAGAAAGTAAACAGCAACCACTTCTCCAGTGGTCCAGAAGTGAGGGAGTGAGGGCAGGAAAAGGGTAAAGCTGACAGCACTTTGAACTGTGTTGGTGGCAAAGTTTATCATTTGCATCCAGTTACTCTCTGGTCTTGGTTCTTCAGCTGTGGATGGTCCTTCTGAGTATCTCATATTGCACAGCCAGTCTTAGTTTTTGTTCAGCATTTGACCCATCCAATCTCAAGTAATGGACTCGTCATTCATAACATTGATTTCTTCAGTTTCCACTCTGGAAACAGGGGGTTAATGTTCATTGAAATATTGAACTGAATGAAACCATTGTAAGTGACCTTGTCAGAATTATTTTAGAATGAAGTCAGAGTGCTGCTACATACTAAGAAGAAATGTTCATGGGCTATAAGACATTTTGGCACAATGCTTATTTAGTAAAGGTGTGGATGAAAATTACAGCTGTTTCTTGCACTTGATTCCATGAGGAGATCTTGGCCTTGCTTGGCCTTAGAAGAAATATGTACAGCAGAAGAAGGTTGTATATATTTTGGAATTCTGAAATTCTAACTTGCTGTGATTGATACTTTAGAAGCACTAGTAAACTTTCCCTAGCATCAGTTTCTAGAACAAAGAATATGACAATGGATTGTGGATCACAGAAGAAAACATGGATCAGACAAGAAGGTCAGTGCCGGGTATACAGTTTGCATAGGATAGATTTCTTCCTACTTATCCAGGTTCTGACATCCCTCTCCTGGAATTTATTCTTTCCTGTGTTCTCATAATTGAGATTGTCTTTCTTTCTCTATATAGAATATTCCTTTAGGTATGTTCTGAAGCACTGGCTTGGTGGTCATGAACTGCCTTAGCATGTGCTGTTCCTGAAATGCCCTTATTTTTCCATTAATTTAAAAAGGTAATTTCCTGGCTTAAAAGACATCATCCCATGTTTTCTGTGGTTTGAGGGTCCGCAGCAAAAGGTCTGATGTTATTCTGATATTTCTGCCTTTCTGGGGAAGTAGGCATTTCCCCCTTTCATATTTAATAATTATTAATTTAATAATAATGAATATTGGTTCTTTGCTTGCATTTTTTTCCATCTTGGCTACAAATTTTGCAGAAAGTTTCCTGTTCTATCATATCTACTTGGGGTTCTACGTTCTTCTAGTTTTTAAATGATATTTCTAGATTTAGGGAATTTTTCCCATAATTTCACTGGATAGATTCTCTATGCCTTCTCTGTGTTTATCTTAGATCTGCCTTCTCTCTGTGAATTCATAACTTTGGCCTCTTGATTGTATTCAATGTGTCATGCTCATTTATTTTTTCCTTGTAGATATTTCTCCCTTTTTGCTGAAAATATTTCTTTTTATTCATAGATTCTGAATTTGGACCTCCCACTAAATAAATTCTCCAACATGACAATAGCTTTGGGGAGGACATGTGTTTCTGTAAACTTCATGGGCTGATGCAGATGAACTTGTTCCCTGCAGTAGATATTTCTTACATTTATTTGTGTGTGTGTGTGTGTGTGTGTGTGTGTGTGCCTGTGTGTGTGTGTGTGTCAATGTGTGTGCACACATGTATGTGGACGTCAGAGAACAACTGTGTTGGTCAGTTCTCTTACCAGGGCTGCCTTACCTGTGAGTGTTTGCTGACCTAAATCCCCTAGGGGAGATCAGTTTTTAAATGCCATCACTTTCAAGATGGCACCTGGCCTCTGCCTTCCAGCTTGCATAATGTGACAAAATGGACATTCTGTCCACCACAGATCCATCCACTGGAGTCATCACTGGTTTGCCAACATCAGCAGCTGCATTTGAGGCCTGTGAGGGCTGTGGGCTTGTGGTGAGGGCGGCTGACCAGGTTGCTCTAGATTACTTTTCTGTAAACTGCTTCAGAGTCCCCTCCTCCTGGCTAGAGACCATGCAGCCAAGGCTGCATTTGGATGGCCCAGCCCTGGAGTGCCCAGCCTTGGCTTCTGCCCATTTCCACTGTCTTCCGTTTCTCTCGGGGATTCTGAAGCTAATTCTTCTGTTTCTTTGAAATAAAGTCTCCTTTACTTTCTTATTTTGTATCTCTCCTCAGCTAGCTCTTACAAAATCAACCTTGAGTCCCTCATCTTCCCAGGAAATAAAGATTAATAATATATCCTTTTATTTATGTGTATGTGTGCACATGCCCATTTGTGTATGCACCACATGTGTACTGTGCTTATAGAGGCCACATCTGGCCTATGTCCATGGCAGATATTTTTTCTTGTGTATTGGCTTACTTGCCTAGCCTAACATTCTGGAACTTGAGAATGTTGTTTGGCTACCTTAGTGTTCACAGAGAAAGAAGTAGGGCTTATAAAACCTTTTCCAAACTGCCCCTAGAGGCATTACAAATGTGGCTGCTGTGTCACATGTTCATCAAGGTGGCAGAGAGGAGAGAGGCTATGTTTACATTCAGTGTTCTGACCTACGAACATTTGAATGAATAGTAGCCTAACATTCCTGGGGGGGGGGGGAAGCAAGCTGGATACCAACACCACTTTGGTGCCATGGAGTAGCCTGAGATGACTACCAGACCAGTACCAGGCAAGCACTGGATGGGCTCCAAGGGCAGGAAACACACCAGAAACTAGAAGAACCCTGTCTGGCCCTGTATGTAAGGGTTCTGGGTTTGAGAGTGAGAGAGCCAGTCCTGCTTTCTGCCTGCTTTGTGGTGATGTTGGCAAGGAATAGAACTCCTCTACTCTCTTTTGCCCTCACATGTAGCAGGTGGGAGAGTTGGCCCTGACCGGCTCACGAGAGCAGGAGAGTAGTCCAAGTTCCTTAACTGCTACAGCACTCTTGCACCTTACCTGGGTAGCACAGTGGAACTAGCCCTGAATGTGGAAGTTGCAGGCCTAAAACCAGGGCTTTGAGTTGGCCCACCCCCACATAAACCCCATGGATGAATGCTGGAGTGCATGAAGAGGCCAATTCCACAGACCCAAAACTACAGGATCTCCATGACACAGGACAACAGGGTATCTGAGAGGAGTCCCAGTAAGGTTCCAAAGTTGACAAAGTAGCAGAAGTCAGAGGCCTCATACCAGACCAAGGAGTCATTACAAAAATGAACATTTGAAAGCAAAAAAGGTGTGGACAAAAGGGAATGTTGTTGAAATATTATGGTGACACACTACAGCTTCCACAATGAGATTTTTTTTTCTGTTAGGTGAGGTTGCAAGGGTGGAGGGGAAGTCTGAGGGGAAGTGGGAGGTGGGTGGAAACAGGGTACATGATGTGACATTCACAAAATAAACAATTAAAATATTATTTTTTAAATAAAAAAAAACCCTTTGCCGGCATGCTGTTGCAGATAATGCTAAGATTATCTGCAAACCCATTCCACAAGCCATGCTTGTTATTTTGTGGTCCCTTTCTCTCCTGTTTCTACTCACTTTATCCACGTTTCCTAGACTATTTTCAGTTTGCATGTCTTTTTGTCTTAGATTGATCCATTTTCCTCATCTTGCCAACATGACTGTTTTTCTTTTTACCACTCAGAGACTGGGAAACAGGGAAGTGGCAATTTGCCTATCTAACTAACAAATTCTCCAAGTGATTGGGATGCTGATAAGATGGAGAAATTTGATTTGAGGTCCATTTAGAAAATGGTGTCTTCTCCTTCATGGCTTTTCCAAGTTGCTCGGTTAGGACCAAACTCACTTGACCAAACTTTAGTTAGGCTTTAGAAACCTGGGAATTTTGAGTAGGCCCTGAGTTGCAAGTCAACTTGCCCCAGAATCTATCACGTACCACCTCCCAGGGCTTGGAAGCTCTAACCATTACCAGGAGGCCAAGTTCCCGCTTGGGTATGGCCAGTTCCCAGAGCAACAGAGAGAACAACAAAAACCAATGGTCATGAGTTTGGAAATTCCCACCTTTTTTCCTAGGTCACCTATGCTAGCCAATCAAAGTACTGTGGCTTGGTGATACCTGATTCTGCCTTACTGAAACATATTTAACCCGAACTGAAAAATCTCTTCAGCATCTCCTCCCTCCTCTTGCATGGAGAGTCTGTGAGGATGACCCCAGCATGCTGGTCCCAATAAAATCCTCTTACTTTTTGCATCATTCACAGGTGTCCTGCCTGGTAATTCCTCTGTTGCCCCAGGTTTGGGTTCAGGAATCCATTCCTTGACACTTATAGCTCCATTCCCCTGCCCTGCTGCTTTGCCCTGACTGAAGAGAAGGCCTTGGGGGGATGGGGAAGAGGATGAACTAAACTGTCCTGTTTTGTTACAACAAAACCTGCTTTGGGGAAGTGGACCAAATTCATCCGTACCTGCAGACTGCAAGGAATTACAAAACTGAGCTTGAAATTGACTCCAATTATGGCTTAACCAGTCTTGGACTGTTAACATGGGAAAGCTAAAAACAGAAAAAAGAAGGAAAGAAACAAGGAAGGAAGGGATGGTGAGAGGAAGGGAAGAAAGAAGATAAGAAGAGAAAAGAGCCCAATAGAATACCACAGAGTTAGTGAAGTGAGCCCTTCTCTGCCCAGTGTGTTCTCCTTTCTTACCTTCCAATAGTATGTACACATGGGGATGTACCTTTGTAATCCCATCACACAGGAGACCAAGAAAACCACTGCAAGTTAAAGCAAGACTTTGTCTCAATAACAACAAAGTAATTGTAACTCAGGTCCTCTGAATAATGATACCAGGAATAGTGTTTTCCCAACAGGCAACATGTTTTCCAGTTTAGAGCTGGGCTAAGGTCTGAAGTCCACAAGACATCTTGTGCACAGGGACCCAAAGCACCTGTTTTCCAGGAAATGGAGTCAACACTCACAACTTGAAATGTGACTGTAAGAGAACTCATGAGGACTGAGCCTGTCTGTGACCAAAGCACCTGTCCCAGGGGTTCATTCACACTGAGGGTCTCAAGATCAGTCTAGCTATTTCATCTCAACAGTTTTTACCTTCAGAGATATTTGGGAGCTCTATTAGGTATGGTCCAGTACCCCTGAACATAGTAAAAGGGCAAGGCAGATACATCGTGTTATTAAAATGTTAAACACGGTGAGTCAAAGCATACCATGCCAGAGGACTGAGGGGGAAGTTCATGAAGTGGGAAGATAGAGGGTTGGATGGCAAGGTAGCTGGGGAGAAGAAAGCTCCAGACCTACAGAGCTGAGCCAGGGTTCAGTGACTTAAGCCTGTCAGCTCAACTCTGCTGTCCCAGGAGAAAGCCTCTGCCCTATGCTTGTGTCTGTGTACTGTAAATGCCTCCAGACTTCATGGTTAGCTATGCCCAGTGGTCATTGAGTTTCTGCCAGACTCTGCCATCTTCCTGCAGCTCAGCTGAGTCTTTTAATTCTTCATTTGATTGTATGGCCTGGAACACAGGAGTCACCGCCCCACCCCCAATGCTTTTGGAGTCTGTGCTTGCAGAGCTATGCTTCCTATGTGTTGGCTCTAGTAATAGAACCCAGAGAAGGGAACAGAAGAGAATCAGAGAATCTAGCACCTTAAAATTAGCCTCTAGTCCCACTTCTTGAGAAGAAGTAAAAGGCAGCAGCATTTAGTATGTGTCTTTTCTATGTCTTCTGTGCAAGCCTCAGAAAGACCAACGCAGAGAGGAGACTAATGGAAAGCCTTGCTTCAGCATGCTTTCAGGTCCGCTTTGCTTTACTGAATTGTGTGTGAAATATTTTCTACCCAGGAAAGCACTCTTGATTCTTATCTAATTTGTTCATTGTGACTAAATAAGGTACTAAATTCTGTGCTTTATAAAAAAGAAGGAAAAACATGAAATGATTACAGAACAATGAGAGTCTAAGGACAAAGTCTAATTTCTGTAACAAAGATGATAGTTTTAAAGAGTATATAGTTCTGTAGTTTCTGGTGACTTCTGAGAAATTCAAAAAACTACACCCTAGGATTCTGCAATAGGTTTTTCAAAATTAATATTGATTTTGCATTTTGTATATAACTATCCACAATCTAAATCCTTCATTACAAACTATATTTTTCTTCATGTAATCAATTATCTTAAATAAACTAGAGAACCTATACATTTTAATTGTAACATACTTAGCTTCATTTCACTGAAAATTGTTTGGGTTGCTTCTATTGTATGTTTCCTCCACTTTTCTTACAGCAATTTGATTTGTATATTTCTGAAAGGCATGTGACATAAATTTCTCCTAATAATTCAATTCCCTTTATTACATTATAATGATTCTTGTTTTGAATCATTTGGCTTTTAAAGTTAGTTTGTGTTTTTTCTAAAAAAAAAATGACTATTGGAAGAAAAAGATGCTTTATCTGGTGGATTTGTTCTTAAGTTTTATTTATTTGTTGAGAGTTTCACTTGCAAGTATTTTATTTGTATCATTTCCACCCCCTCCCTCTCCTCCTTTCAGTTCCCCCTTTGTACTCCCAACCCCCTCTCAAATTTATCTCTTTTTCTTAATTACTATTGTTTTACACACACACATGAAGGGCTAGTTCAGATAAAGTGCCAACTCTTCCACTCCTGAATTTCCTGCACAGAACAGCACTGGGGGAAATCGTCTCAATGCCAAGAGAACACTGAAGGAAAGTTTCCTGCCATTTTATAACTGAGCACAAAGGAAAGGAAGATGGAGGAAAGGCTAGGAGTGGGACAGTCCTGAGGAGTCCTTTACAGTAGGGATAACATGTCTCCAAGGTTTTACCCTCTGAGAAGGACACCTTTACAGAAGTGTCTAATGAAGAACCCTCCTAAGAGAGGTGGCCTGGGCTGGGAATGCAGATGTGTAAGAGACGTTGCTGGTGAGGTGGGCTTCAACTCCCTGTGAAGACTGCAAATTCCTATATTGCTACTGAATTTATTTTTGTCACCTGATGCTTTTAGTTACTAGATGAAAGATGTTACAATTTACTTTTTAAAAGTATTTTATTTATTCTTTGTGGGTTGGATGGATGGGATGGATACAGGTGTGTGTGTGTGTGTGTGTGTGTGTGTGTGTGTGTGTGTGTGTGTGTACCATAGAGTCCATATGACAGTCACAGGACAGCTTTCAGGACTGGTTCTTGCTCTCCTCTTTGTGGGTTCTGCGGATCCAAATCATGTTGTTGGGCTTGGAGTTACCTTTAGCTGATGAGCCATCTTGCTGGTCCCCACCTTTGTTAGTTACAGGATGGTGGTTCAGGATGTTCCTTGTCCTGCCCATCCTCTGGAAAAGGATTTGTTATATAGATGACATAATGCTAGCTGCTGAGTGTTTTGCAGATTTGGAAAGACACTAGAGAGACAAGTCAAGCTGCAAAGAAGACTGTGAGACCAGATCAACTGCCTGGAAGAGGTTTAAGAACAGAGTCACTTGAAAAAGCCACTCTTCAACACATTGAGTAGCCTGAGGGCAGTGAGTTCCCAGTTCCCAGCTTTTGCGACCCGTTGTCAATGCTGGGGTGGGCTTTGGTGATGCAGCTGTCTTTGAGTTATTTCTGCTCCTGTAAATTACCCCAATAAAAACTCATTGGTTCACCAAATGTGAGTTTGGTTTTATCTGAATTTTGGTGTAGGCTCCCTACTGGGGATGAGAGACATGTGTGTTGTATCACCCTAGGAAAAAGTTTGTCTCAAAACACACACACACACACACACACACACACACACACACACACACACACACACACACCAATGCCTGTCTGTATACATAAAGCGCTTAAAATGAATTATACTAGCAATAATCTAAATATACCAAAAAAGGGGGGGGTGATGAAATTTAAACACACACACACACCCTACTGATTCAATTTAGCATTGCTTGTAAGTCTATGTGTTTAGGGTTGACCACTTAGGGATTAGATAACAAATTGTTTCTTCCTCTCCTGCCAACCATCAATTGCCTATAGCTCTTCTTCTAGAGGTTGGATCTTGTGAAATTTCCTACATCAGCATTGGCATGTTGATTGATGTTGTCATTATGCAAGTCTTGTTTAGGCAGCCATATTGTGGAGATCTCATGGACACAGTTTCCCTTTCATATCTAGAAGATACTCTCTCACAGTGGACATCTTGATCCTCTGGCTCTTTCTGCTTTTTCCTCAATGATGTTCCATAAGCCTTAGGTCTACAGATTGCACTGTAGATGTACCAGTGGGGGTTGTACATATCATGACCACTTATTCTTTGCATTTTGACCAGTATTTGTAATATTTTCCATCTGCCTCAGAAAGAAGCTTCTTTGATGGAGTAAGAGCTACCTTTATCTGTGGGCAAAAGAATAAATATTTAGAGTACAGCTAGAAATTATGTTAGTTTAGGACAGTGGCAGTAGTAGGTTCTCCTCTAGAATCTACAGCCTCTCCATCCACAGGTAATTGGCTGGGTTTATAGTACCAGGCACAAATTCCCTCCTTCTGAAAAGTCCAATTAGAAAGCTATTGGTTACCACCAAGATAATAGTGCCACTATTGCATCACTGGGGATGCCTTGCCAGGCTGGTCGTTGTTATAGTTCACAGGCTTTATAGATGGGTAGGACTATTGCTTGCTCTTCTCCTTTGGCAGTTTTCACAGCACAAAGCTGTACCTGCCTTTCTGGGTAAAGGATAATTTTGAAGGAAGGCTTTGGTGTTGTAGTCAACTGCTGGGATTTGTCTGTCTACTGTTAAGGACTCTTAAGCAATTTTAAATGTTTTTACTTATGAAGAATCAAAGGTTGCTGAAGAGGAAGGGCCCAGAATGGGATAAGGAGCAAAGCAGTGATATGATTTAAAGAAGGAGTTATCCACGAAAAAGCAAGACCAAACATTTGACTTGTTTGGACCAGTCTGAGCATCAAGTTTTGTAGTTTTGTAGATTGTTTTTGGCCTTATTCTGGTACTAAGGCTTTTGGTACCTTCCCAAGTCAGTTCATTGCCAAAGAAACAGCATTTGTCTTGTAGCACTGCACAGACACTACTTTTGAAGTACCATTCCCACCAGACCATGCAGTTGTTTTTGTATTTATATGCAGAAAATGCAGTCTCTGGTCCTTTGGCTTACAAATAAGGTAAGTTATCTCATTTGGATATATGGACCATACTTCCAGGGCTAAGTTCCACTTGAGAGAAAAACCCTAAGAGGGAAAGTTCTAGACACAAGGTTAAGGATTAGCTGTCTTTCTTTTATTTATTTATTTTTAGTGAATAAGACATTGCACAGAAGTATTCGGGAAGTTTCAGTCAAGTACTAGGTAAGCTGGTGGAGTTGTCATGACATAGTGTTTCAGCTTCTGGGGAAATTAGGCTTGGAAAGGTAGATTGAGAGGAGAGATTCATAATGATTCATGGTGACACAAAGCACTGAAGGCAGTCCAATCTAAAGGATGCACTGGAAATGTGGAGCAGAAATCCAACAATAAAAGTAACCAGAACTTCTTTATTTAATGTTTGCATGACCTTTTGAGGGGTTTAATATTAGGGATGGTGGTTGTTAAGGCAACAAAGGAGATGGAATTATAGGAGAGAGTAAAAAAGGAGAAGGACAAACCAGAAGGTGACACAGTCAGAACTATACTGTGAGAGGAAGAAACCCCACTGGAAATATGCAGGCACTCACACACTAATCCAAGATTATGACTCTTATGGGGAGAATCAAGAGAAGCTGAAACAGAGAATGTTCTAAAACATCATAATCCATTACAATGTGCAATTTCTAAATATGAGGTAATTTTTTTCAAGGGTTTGATCTTGGAAATCTTGTCCTTTATTAGAAGTCTGATGGCCTCAAAAGCTTCATCTATAGGCAAGTTCCTGAAGTATTGGGCAAAGGAGTAAACTAAGGTAGGGGATGGGAAAGGAGCAGGAGATGTTGATGAGCATGCACCTTGAGCAGGCTTCTGGAAAGTTCTAAAGAGGTAGGTAGATAGTTTCGCCAAAGAGAAGGTTTGGTAGGGATACCAAGTTGAAGAAGGCCATTATCTCAAAAGAGCTTAAATAAAAAAATGTTTTAACCTAGCTCTAGATCTTAAGAGAGCAAAAGGTAAGAGTTGATGCACCCTTATTGAAGCTCAAGTATGGTGAAAGTTCTGATTTCTTTAAAAACATGGTTGTGTTGAATGAATGTGTTTTTTGTTTTGGTCTCAAGTATGGGATGTGGGGGAGCTTTATCCACCACTGAAAAACAGACTCATGAGATGGGCATGTAAAACATCTCATAGAAGAGCATGTGATGTTTTGCCAGCCAGAAACTGTCACAGAAACATATTTACATCCTTTGATGGACAGATTCCTTGGGGACCACATGATTTTGGTCAACAGGAAGAACCATGTGCAGTAGGTGCAATGCTGGCCAATTAGAAAATATCCTTGTTTAAAACAAACAAACAAAACAGGACAGTGGAAACAATCCTGTACAACAAAAGAACTTCTGGAGGTATCATCATCCCTGATTTCTACAGTTGTACTACAAAACAATAGTAATAAAAACTGCATGGTACTGGAATAAAAACAGACAGGTTGATCAATGGAATCAAATCAAAGACCCAGAAATAAACCCACACATCTACGGACACCTGATTTTTGACAAAGAAGCCAAAACCATACATTGAAAAAAAGATAGCATCTTCAACAAATGATGTTGGCCTAATGGGATGAATGCATGTAGAAGAATCCAAATAGACCCATAGTTATCACCCTCCACAAAACTCAAGTCCAAGTGGATCAAATACCTCAACATAAAACCAGATACACTAAAATCTAATATAAGAGAAAGAATGGGGAATAGCCTTGAACGCATAGGTCCAGGAGACTTCCTGAACTGAACACCAACAGCCCAGGCTCTAAGATCAACAATTAATAAATGGGACCTTATGAAACTGAAAGCTTCTGTAAGGCAAAGGACACTGTCAATAGAACAAACTGGCAGCCTACAGATTGGGAAAAGATATTCACCAACCCTTCAACTGACAAGGGACTAATATCCAAAATATATAAAGAACTCAAGAAATTAAACACCAGCAAACCAATTAAAAAATGGGGTACGGAGCTAAACTGATATTTTCAACAGGGGAATCTCTAATGGCTGAGAAACACTTAAAGAAATGTTCAATATCCTACTCATGATGGAAATGCAAATCAAAATGACTGTGAGACTATATCTCACACCTGTAAGAATGGCTAAGATCAAAAACTCAAGTGATAGCACATGTTGATGAGGATGTGGAGCAAGGAGGATGTTCCTCCATTACTGATAGGAATGCAAACTTGAACCACCACTCTGGAAATCAATTTGGAACTTCCTCTGAAAACTGGGAATAGTTCTGCCTCAAGACCCAGCTGTACCACTCCTGGGTATATACCCTAAAGAAGCTCCATCATACCACAAGGACATTTGCTCAGCCATGTTCATAGCAACTTTATTCATAATATCTAGAACATGGAAACAACCTAGATGTCCCTCAACAGAAGAATGGAAAAAGAAAATTTGGTACATTTACACAGTGGAATACTTACTACTCAGCTATTAAAAACAAGGAAATCATGGCATTTGTGGGCAAATGAATGGAACTAGTAAAGATAATCCTGAGAGGTAACCCAGACCCAGAAAGACACAGTGGATATTGTCTTATATTAAGATAAAAGTGGATATTAGCCATATAGTACAGGATAACTATACTACAATCCACAGACCCAAAGAAGCTAAGTAACAAGGAGGGTCCAAAGGAGGATGCTTGAATCTCACACAGAAGGGAAAAAATATAGACATCAGAAATAAATGAAGAGAGGGAGCTTGGTAGGAGAGGGGGTGAGGAGGGGAACGAGGGTGGGGATCAGGTGTGGGAGGTGGTGGGCATGGGTGAGAGAAGGTAAATGGAGGATATGGAGGGGGTATGTAGACTGAAGTGGCCATCTCCTAAAGCCAGGCAGGACTGCCAGTGGAGGGAGGGGGACACCAACCCACCCACAAAACCTTTTACCCAAAATCTACCCTGCCTACAGGATGTGCAGGGATGCGAATAGAGAAGAGATTGAGGGAATTGCCAGCCAATGACTGGCCCAACTTGAGACCCAACCTATGGGAGAGAGTCAACTCCTGATGTTCCACTATGCTTGCAGACAGGAACATAGCATGGCTGTCCTCTGAGAGGCTCCACCCAGCAATGGATTGAAACAGATGCTGAGACCCATGTGAAACACTGAACAGAGACCTGGGAGTTTTGAGGAAGAGTTGTGAAAAGAACAAAGGCACTGGAAGGGAACAAGAACTACACAAGACCAACAGAGGCATCTAACCCAGGCCTATGGGAACTCACAGAGATTGAACCATCAATCAAAGAGCATGCATGGACTGAACCCAGGCCCCCTACACTCATGGAGCTGAGGGACAATTTGATCTTTATGTGGGCCCCTTAATAACTGGAGTGGGGGCTATCTCTGACACCTATTCTGTTTCTTACAGTCAGATAACTTTCCCTAGGCTGGGTTCCATTGACTGGCTTCAGTGAAAGAGGTTACAGTTAGTTCTGATGTGACATGAAGTATCAGGGTGGGCTGGTGGGAAGGGGGGTCCCTTCTCTGAGAAGGAGAAGAGGGAATAGAGGCAGAGGGTGGGAGGGTAGGATTGGGAGGAAAGGAGGGAAGGGGTTGTGAATGGGATGTTAAAATGAATATTTTTTTTAAATCAAGAAAACATCCTTGTGCAGATTTCAATGGGGTATAAATAGAAACCCCAGAAACATAGGAGAGCTTCTGTTTGGTATCAATTCTCATCACTTCTCATCGCTGCTTCACTTTGATATACTCCAGACAATTCTTTACCAACACTTACTGCTGCCTTTGCTGTTGAAGATCAAAGCCCAGATTGGGCTGAAGAGATCGTGACCCCGAATGGGGATGCCAGAGCTGCTGCTGCTTCTGCTGTCCCTGCCGGTGCTCCCCCAAACTGCTGCTGGTTTCCTGGTTGACTGTGTTCCAGTTGCTACTGGTACCTGTTCCAGTGTATGTTGTTTGGCTGGGTTGTGTGAATCCTGATGAATTGCCCCAAGGACCTACGACCAAAGAGGTGTACACTCTCTGTGTCTGTTAATATCCTTTCTCCTCAAGTACCTCGAGTCAGTGGGTTGGGAGGTGGATGGAAAGAGTAATATAACAATAGTTTAAAAGAATGCCTTCACTCAAGGGATGTCTATGGAAGGTTTTCAGGTGGAGTGGGGCTTTTCTGTTTTTGAGAGTGACAGCCAGATTGTGGCTTGTCAACAGCTGATTATTTCAGAGACAAAGACTGGACAGTTTTGAGAGAAGTAAGGAGCCTAAGTCCAAAGATAAACTCTTTAAAGCGTGCCCTTGTGTTTTCTCAGAACTTTTGAGCTTTATTAGGAAAGGCTTACAGTCTTCTAGACAGCTTGAAAAGGTGCAATAAGAGTGAACAGGGTTTGTATCATGTGTACTTAGACATATGGGTGAAATCTAAGTGGCAGTTCTGTCCAGGTAAGTATGCCCCTCAGTTGGTGAGTCAGCAAGAAAGGAGTGGCCTGAGATGCTGTCAAAGTCTGACAAGTCTGCAGACAGGACAGGTTTTAGTAAGATTTTGTAATTTGGTTTCCAGGTTTGGACAGTGGATAAGGGGAATAAGGAGTTTGTGTAGAGGTTTATTGCTTATGCACAGGGAACTCTGTAGTCTGTTGAAGATTCCCTTTGCTTTAGCGGCAGGAATAAGGTCCCTCGTAAGAACTCACTCATGGTGGGTAACTGCACACCACCTCAGTAGTTGAGCAGCTTCTGTCAGCTGTGAAATGATTGAGACGTGTTTGACAGGTGGACCCTGGGTTGGTAAGAGTCCTCTTCCCTTCCAGACTGTGTCGTGTGTGCAGGATGTGGGAGGCATATCTGGAATCGCTGTAAATGGTAACTCTTTTACTTTTGCATGAGAACAGTCTGATTCAGTCAACAAGTTCTGTCTTTAGGGCAGTTGTGTTTGAGTTAGGTCACATTCTCAGTGTTTGAGTTACATTTGTTACTGCATATCCCATTTTAAAAATTTTGTTTAGAATAAAATGGTTCCCATCTATCAAACATTTGGTTCTGGATTTGGAAGTAGAGAGTCTGTTAAGTCAATGTGGGCTGGCTGAGTATTCTAAAAGTTCTGAACATGGGTTCTGTTGTGGGGAAGCAGGCTTCAAATTTTAGGATATTTGATGGATGGAAATTGATGATCTGATACCAGATGAGGTTGGAGCTGGTAAGGTACTGGTGGTATTATTACTGAGACAACTATAGCTTGGTAGAAATAAAAAAAATTCTGTTTGCCCATACATATGCTTGCTAGCTTCATGGGTCAGTAAGGCTGTGGCTGCCTTTCGCTACTCTAAGGCAGTATTTGGCAGTGTTGTTAGCAAGTTTAAAAAGTTCACCCAGACAGGGAAATATTGAACATTAATAGGAAAAGGTTCGAGGAGGGTATATGGTTGGGAACAATAGGAATAGAGGAACTATCATCTCAGAACTGATAGTAAGAGCCTTGAACTAGATAATAAGAGCCTCCCAGCTTCTTGGCAGTGAAAATAGGAGTGATGTAACAAGTTAGTAGACCCAAGAACAAATTTGCCTTTGGGAACTGGGAAATAAGTCCTTTGGAGTCCTGTGAGGGCTTCTTCAGGGGATTTGAGATTTCCATAGAAATACAGGGGTCTTTCAATTTGATGGAAACAGGGGGAATATGAGAGACTGTCTGGAACTGATATGTCCCACAGGGAGGAGGAATGTTCATGAGGTCCTGAGAAGAAGGTGTATTCTTTTGTGTTTGGGTGAAATGTACTGTAGATAATCTCAAGTCCATTTGGCTCATGACATCTGTCAGCTCCAGTTTCTCTGCTTAGTTTTTGTCTGGATGACTTGTCCATCAGTGAGAATGGGATAATAAAGTCTCCCACTGTCAGTGTGTGAGGGTCAATGTGTGATTTAAGCTTTAGTAGTGTTTCCTTTACAAACATGGGTACCGTTTTGTTTAGGACATAGATCTTAAGAATTGAAAAATCATCTTGGTAGATTCTTCCTTTGATGAGTATAGAGTGTCCTTCCCCATTTGTTTTGATTAATTTTGGCTTGAGGTCTATTGTGTTAGATATTAGAATGGCTACACCAGCTTGTTAATTTGTGATATCATCAGCTTATTTCTTAGGTCCATTTGCTTGGACATCCTGTCATTGCTCAGCTTTGGACATGTTCCCCATCTTCTTCACACTTCAGTTGCATCCTTCTCAACGATCCTTAAAGATTGAAGTGAAATAAATTAGATAATAAATAACAAGCCAGAAAATAACAAACTTTTAACATATTACATTTCTAATAATAATGGGAATGATGATAATAGACATCTATAGTTATAGTTGAAATGAAAGCAACAAACATGCTTGTTATGCAAATGAGTACCTTATAAATAAAAATATAATTAACTAGAAAACCAATGTTAGACATATGCCTAAGTCTAGTAAACCAAAATGGCAGGTGGTGGTTCCTGTAATTCAAAGAAATAAATCACAAGACTACAAGACAGCATGTGATTCTTCTGGAAAGCCCTACATCACTGGATAACTGGATCCCCTGGATCTTTTGCCTCTGGTGTTTTAAATTAAATATTTTAGAATTCTGTGTAGGTTTCCCAAGAGCTGTTACCATTCAGTTGCTTCCACAAACTGCACCCTCAGTTAAACTTTTGTAATCTCTTTCAATAATCTGGATTTGCAACTGCCCTTAACGAATTGAGCCCAGTGTCCTCTGAGCCAGTGTTATGGACTGGTACCCTGCAGATGGGGCGCGCCTCTGCCATCAGTGGGATAAGGACCCATCTTTACTTCTTGATGCCACTTACTTTGCCGTGATAAGTATTATAACTTACAGCTCTTCGTTGTAGATCATGACAAAGATTTCAGTGTTCTTAAGATGGTTAGTGCTGACTTATACTGAGATGGCTTAAATTATTGATGCTAGTCCTTGAAAAACAGGTTTGAATTTTAGGATTCAGGCTGTGGCTCAGTGTGAGTTAGAGCACTGTGCCCACAAACATGAAATGTGGCTTGAAATCCTATCACTAAAACAAGATTATACTTCATTTATACTATAAAAATACTATTCCTACAGGAGAATATATAAGTCTTAACAGATTAATACTGGTTACAGTTGAGTAGGTTATGGTTTCATATATATATATATGAACCATATATATATATGGTTTTTACATATATATGTAAAAAGAAATATGGCTAGTTAAATTATTTACCCAATATTTATATCATATTTAATTGATTTGGCAGCCATTAATCTTTAAGTAGACATTAAAAATGAGCACACAGAGACCGCATGGATTTTAACAAGCCTTGGCCTGAATTAAGCAATCTTGGCCCATCTAAGCTAGCTCTTAATTCTATTACCTAAATATGACCCCATATATACATATGTCCCCTTGGACTGCCATTCTCCACAATATGCCGATGTTCCTGGCCATGTGGAATGAGGTTCCTTTTTCTAACCCATGGTGTGTGCCTCCTTCTTCCTGCTCCTAGCTGGAATGAATTAATCCTCTGTCTAAAGCCCAGGCTTCCTGTTCTAAACCCAGGAAGTCCCACCTTTCTCTGTCTTTGCCCAATCTCAGGCCTCAGCATTTTATTTAACCAGTCAGAGACAATGTAAGTAACAGACACCAAACAGGACCAATTAATTAACATTGAAAATGTTTAACACTACCCCAACAATTCCCTCCTTTTGTCTAAAAAAAAAGGCTAAATTTTTAACTCATATAGTAAAAACAATAAGAGCAAATATGAAATAATCAAGAAAACCATATATAAAAGTTACACACATAATGTTACCCTATTTGTATCAGGCAATCTTGAAGAAGAAAAAAATCATCTATCTTGGTGTGTCTAAAGTTCTGAACCTAAATAATTTCTATCATATCCTATATTTATAAACCTAAAGACTTTATTTAGACTTCAAAATATCCTTTTAAATTCTAAACAACTCAAGTTCAATTGAAATCTTATAACTATTATGCCTTCAACCCCATCAAAGACATAAGAGGGGATAAAGTTATTATTTGAGTAGGAAGCATAGGAAAGCAGCTTCCAAAAAGAAATATGACAGTTTGTGATAGTTACTGTCAAAAGGACTAGAACTTCACATTGCAAATTTAAGAATTACATAGGTACAATACCTAGTCAAAGTATAGCCTTAATTTTTTATTAATATACAAAGAATTATAGGAGTAGATTCAATAATCTACCCTTTTATCTTATCAATTCTATACTATATATCCATATTCCCTCTCTCACTTTCCTTAACAAGACCATCTAACAATTTGTAACCATTCCCCCTAAACGACATCTATAACCCGTCAAATAACCAAAGAATCATCCACCCCACTTTTGGGGAATGGGACGTTGTTCTCTTAAAACTTCTTCCTGCTGAATTGGGATACAGAAAACCTGTTTAGGGGCCCAAATAAAATGAAAAAAAAAAAAAGGTTAAGCAAGTAAATTGTAACATTTGTTGTCCAGTCGATTTGTGCTCAGCAATTTGAATGTTCTGAGCAATTTGTAGCTTGAAGCTGGACTTTGGTAGGAAAGTTCAGTCCTTGAGGCTGGGCCATCTCAGCAAGCTGTTTGAAGTTGTTCCTGATACAGATTTTTGAGGAAACCACTATTGAGACAGTCTATCAGGCTGGAGCATTTGGGTTACTTGTCTTGTCTTCTTTGGACTCAGGATCCGTTGTTCTGAAAATATATAATTTCTCACAAGTAACATATAGTTCTGCAATTACCAAAATGCCTTGGATGTGCAGGACGCACAAATCAATTAAGGAATATCTTCTGTGCTTTGTTTCAACAAAAGAAAGACATTTGTAAATCTCCATTCATGTTATATAAAAGTATTACATATCTATTTTAAATTGAAAATACAGCACACAACTGTATGGAGTTTAAATATTCTCCTGTACAGTTTACATACATTTATTAATTGATTAAAACAGGTTTATTCTGTGTTTTTCTGGCTTTTTGTAGATTAGGTTGGCCTCAAACTCAAAAGGAACCAATCTGTCTCTGTCTTTGTCTCCCATGTTTTGAGAACAAAGGTATGCATTTACATATTTTTTCTTTCCTTTTCTCCTTTCTTTAGAGATTTCATTTCTATGTGGATATATCTATCCTTATTGAGACAGGGTTTCTCTTTGAAGCTTGGGCTGTCTTGATTTGCTCTGTAGAGCTCTGTAGATTTAGATTGGCCTCGAACACACAAGGAAACTGTTTTGTCCTTGTCTCCCAAGTTTTGAGATCAAGGTATGAATTTAAATAATTGAATTACCCTTATTAAACAATAAGGTTAATTAAACCATTTTGTATTTGTCTGAGTTCCAATTCTCCCATGGAAGCTCTATTCTTAAAGAGATTGTTGTAGAATAGCATGATATGCTATTTTATGTTAGCTTTTCTTAACTGTTGGCTGTGTTAGTCATGCAGTTTGCAAGTTCTTCCCTAGCCTAACTCTGGGTCCTTACATTAGTTAACAGAATATATCTCTTTCGCTCTCTCTCTCTCTCTCTCTCTCTCTCTCCTTTTTTTTTCCCCCGGAGACAGAATTTCTCTGTGTATCTTTGTCCTGGACTCACTTTGCACACCAGGCTAGCCTTGAACTCACAGAGATTAGCCTGCTACTGCCTCCAAAGTTCTGGGATTAAAGGCATGCACCACCACACCCAGCGATTAACAAACCTCTTTTAGGGGCAAAATGCCTCTTGAAACCAGTTCTCCAGTGGGAGTCCCACACCTAAGGAGACTGGCTTGTGACCCCTTTCTCATTATGTAAATTTGAGATTATCTGTATTTATCCATTATATCAGTAAGGACATTATTATACTTAACATCGAGGAAAAAATGTGTCATTTTTGAATTCTAGACTGTCTTTAGTAAGCAGCCTTATTTTATCAGCAGGGTTCCCGCCCTGCCTTCATTTTTTAAACCAGGCTGGTCTAGAATCCAGAGAGCTGCCTGTTTCTTCCTCTGGTGTGATGGGATTAAGGGATTAAGAGTGTGTGCCAGTACCACCCTGCTCAAATATTTCACTTAAATCCCAGATTTAGAAACTCTGTAACCCAGAGAACAAACTTTGAACTGTAATGACAATTCGAAATCTGCTCAAAAATCTCTTTTGTTTTAGCAATGCCAAACCAGAAAAATATCCTTTCTACCTCCCGATATCAAAGACATCTAAACAAAAATCAAGCAAAGAAACTACATTCCAAAAGCCTTGGCATGTCTAATCATGCCATCCCATGCTACAATTAAAGTTTTGTTCATTATTCCTTGAAATCTAGTTGTGACTGTATTTCACTGGTGGACCCTTCCCAGAAAGCCCTGAGAAGCAACTCATAGACAGGGAGCTCTTAGCTCCAGCTGCCATCAATGTTGCCTTATTTATCAGGAAAGGTCTCCCTCTTTTCTTCATTATCGTTGTTGGCAATTTAGCATTCCACCTGTAAAATATTTCCTTTAAGACTCTCCTAGTCTGAACTTTCTCAAAAAAGATACACAAAACCACAACTGTCAGGGTAAAAATCATTTGTATGCTGAGGAACAAACTCAATTGGAATCCAAATGTATTGAGGCATTATGAATGCCTCCATTTTTAATCTAGGCGGCTAATTCTGCTCTCAAGCTCTGTTTAGAAGGCTGCTAGTTTTTTAGTAGGTAAGGAGAGCTAAGCCTTAGCTCTCTGCCTTTGCTGCAAGGCAACAGCTTTTGTTAAGGTAGCCGCACCTTTGAAATCCATTTGGGTTTAGTTCCCTGCTCTTTGGCTAGGAAACCGGCTTTCACCCAGGCCTTCTCCCGCTGTAAGCATGGATTCTAATTGCCGTAGTTGGACGCCATTTGTAAAAAATAAAAATTAATTACATTATGTTGAGTTGGGTGCCATTTGTAGAAATAATTAAATTATTTACCAGTATTTATATTTAATTGGTTCAGCGGCTAATCCTTAACCATCCATTATAAATGAGTACATAGAGACACCATGTGGATTTTAACAAGCCTTGGCCTGAGTTGTGCAATCCTAGCCCATCTAAGCTAGCTCTTAATTCTATTACCCAAATATGACCCCATATATACATACGTCCCCTTGGACTGCCATTCTCCAGGATATGCCAATGTTCCTGGCCATGTGGAATGGTTCTTTTTTCTAACCCATGGTGTGTGCCTCCTTCTTCCTGCTGCTGGCTGGAATGAATTAATCCTCTGTCTAAAGTGCAGGCTTCCTGTTCTAATCCCAGGAAGTCCCACCTTTCTCTGTCTTTGCCCAGTCTCAGGCCTCAGCATTTTATTTAACCAATTAGAGACAATGTAAGTAACAGACACCAAACAGGACCAATTAATTAACATTTAGAATGCTTAACATTACCCCAACATATATATATATATATATATATATATGTATATATATATATACATATTATTAATACTGGTTACAGCTGAGTAGGTTATGGTTATATATGTACATATTATTAATGCTGGTTACAATTGAGTAGGTTATGGTTATATATATGTATATATATTATCAATACTGGTTACAGTTGAATAGGTTATGGTTATATATGTGCATATTATTAATACTGGTTCCAGTTGAGTAGGTTATGGTTATATATGTACATATTATTAAAACTGGTTCCACTTGAGTAGGTTATGGTTATATATGTACATATTATTAAAACTGGTTCCAGTTGAGTAGGTTATGGTTATATATGTAAATATTATCAATACTGGTTACAGTTGAGTAGGTTATGGTTATATATGTACATATTATTAA
>CAJQZJ010000307.1:684592-697983 GCA_907164525.1 Lophiomys imhausi | reverse complement strand
CTACAGGTTAACTTAGGTTGCAAAAGTTGATTACATGGGAAACAAGGCAAGTAAGGTTGTTACATTGTTCTCTTAAAACCAGGTTAAAACACTTAGTTTTAGTACACAGTAGGAGAGCAGTCTTACATCTTAAGTGATCTCAAGGTGTGTTATGAACTCTGGCTGTAAGGTCCAGCAAAAGTTCCAGTCTCTTAGAATCAGAGAATTTTCATATTACATTACCACAGCCTATGACCTCCTCAGTCATAGGCTCTTAACAAGGCATGAGTTCCCTCCTGGGTGGTAGACCTAAAATTCAATCATTTGCTCCTATAATAGTCATACTACTATTGCCCTGAGAAGCACATCTTGCCAGGCAGGTTGTAACTTGCAGGGTCCACAGATGGGTAGAATCATTGTCGACTTTGCTCCTCAATAGCTTGAATAGCACTTTCTGGCACCGTGAAAGCTAGCTGCAGCCTCACGTCTAAATGCTCAGTATCTCAATTGGATGGTGTGTTCAGAATGGTCTTACAATCTAATTCTTGTGTGCAACCAAGGGCATTGGCAGTACCCTGTTTTATTGGAGTCTTCATCACAGCTCATCGGGAACGATCTCACACTGGTACTGAAACTTTTATTAACCTTAATCTTCTGGGAGGAGCATTATCCACCTATGCAGGGTTCCTTCATCACGTTTTACTTGTTTATGGTTCCAAGGATGCAACTCAAGTGCTTGATGGCAAGCCATAGCACACGTGCGAGGGTTGGAGGATCATTTTCTGGAGTTAGTTTTCCTTCCACCATGTGTGGGTCCCCAAGATCAAATAAGTCATGTTTGGCGACAAACACCTTTACCCACTGAGCTATTTAACCATTCCCTCAAATGACTTAAAACATAGCATGTTTCCATAGCGCTTCTACCTACGTGCTTAGTTTTGGTTAACCCTCCCCCACCCCTCCTGCACTGCTCCCATTCCCGGTTGAACCTTTCCACTTGTAGGATCCTCCCACCCCCTTTCACAGTACTTTTGTTCTACCATGCCACTTCCCATGGGGCATGCTTCCCTCCTTCCTCTTTAGTGGTCCCTCTCCCACTCTGGACTTTACAGGCACTCCAACTTAAACACACTAGTGTGAGAATTCAAAGCTAGAATCCACGCGTAAGATGGAAGCTGTACATAAACAATGAATCCATCCACAGCACCAGTTTCTCTTCTGACTCTCGGGTCCTAGCTCATTGGCCCTCCAGGTGAAGCTGCCCATGGTTCCCTAGGGTACCAGAGGCTCTGATGTCTGAGTCTCTGCTGCTGGGTGGGGATTTGAAACAGGGTTTTTGCTTTGTCAGTGTTTCTTTCGTGTTTTGGGACAGGGTCTCATGTAGCCCAGTGCTGGCCTCAAGCTCCTCATGTAGCCAAGGAAGGCCTTGAGCTGCCTCAATCCCCAACGCGTTGAGATGAATGGTGTGGACCGTTGTGTCTGGCTCCATGAGAGGTCTTCCTGGAGGACGACACATTTCAGTGGACTCTAGAATCTGGAGGGGCACTTAGGAGCCTCCAGGGACTAGCTGTGCTGCCCTTTAAGTCCTCACTCTCGGTCGCTCTGCTTCCTTCGAGGCTGTGTATCAAGGATACCAGTCAGAGGACGTAAAATCGAGAGGTGTACACATTTGCCTGGTAAGCGTCAATCCGTCCCGTTTGGGACAGGATTGTCTCTAGGGCAGGGCAAGACTGGGGAGAATTGAGTCCAGGTCAGCCTAGATTTTCCAAGTGTTCCCAGCTGCCTGTGCCCCTTAGGGTTAGAGGGATGAAATTCTAAGCTGTTACTTACAGGTTGGTAGAAAAGGGTTGAATGGTGACTGTGGCAACCTCTGGAGGCCTATGGAAGAGTCACAACCCTAGCACCCGGACAGACAAGGCATTGAATTTGACCATGGTCGCATGGATTCTACAGCTTCCAACCTAAGGTCAGTGTCACAGAGGAAGTCCTTGGAAGTATCTGGAAACTGTGGTCCGGTCCCTCACCACAGTAGTTTCAAGAGGATCCTGTACCTTATGTATTCGTCTGTGATGTTGAGCACTGAATCCAGTGCTCCACCCATTAGGTGAGCTTCCTATCACGTCCAGATGTCCAGCTCAAGAACTGGGTTTGTCTGGGTGGATTTAGATATATGTGGCTGTCATTTCCTTCTCTTTCTCTCGTTTTTTCTCCCTCCTTTCTTTCCCTCATTCCCTCCCCGCTTCCCCTGCTCCCCTCTTTCCCGGGATGAGCCTCAAGCTTTATACTTCCAGGCAAATATTTAACACTGAGGCACCTATCCAGAGCATGAACATTTCATAGTTTCATTAAAGAATAATCTACATGCCAGGCAACACTGTAAGCATTGAGTTTCAGTAAATATGTGCATTAGTGCACGCAGCTCCACCATCCAGTTTCCAAATTCATCCTTTGCACCTCCATGCAGGAGATTGCTGTTTGTCACCTGTCTGATTCTATTATAACCAAAAAGCTGTTATTTCTAGCTGTTCCCTCTAAGCCTTAAACAAAGGTCACTACGGGCTTTACTGTGGTAGTTATTATAGAGACAGGTCTCATATTACTCAGGCTGGCATTGTACTAGCTCTGTAGCCAAAGATGACCTTGAACTTCCAATCCGCCTGCCACCATCCCTGAGTGCTAGAATTGAACCCAGGACTTCATGAATGGCAGATTAACTCTACCAACCAAGCTAGAGCCCCCAATTAGGAGGTGTGTAGCAAGATGGCTTTTATTATCTTATACTAAATTTATTTTATTGTACTAATACTTCTACCTCCCTTCCAAACACTCCAACACTATGCATGAAAGAAAGAAAGTTAGAGGGAGAAGGGACGTAGTTCTCTTTGAGCTGCTTCCTGCTGATTAGGGTCATTGGGTTCTTTGGGGGCAATACAAGACTCAGTAGAAGTCCAGCAAACCAGGAGACAGCAGCAGGAAGAACAAGCAGCAGTTTGGGGGAGCACCAGCAGCTGGGAGAGCAGCAACCTCTTTCTTCTTTGTAGCCCTTTCTCCTACTTCTGGTAGAATCCCATTCTCCTCAGGGCTTTGGCTTTTTATTCCTCTCTCCCAATTCCTCAGAGTTTACATGCTGCAGCTGGCTAAGCCACCCCACTGCTAACTCACAAGGCAGTATTTTACACCTGTGTCTTAAGCAGCCTGACACCTTGCATTAAGCAAAAACATTCTCATAATTGGATATTTTAATAAATTCATACCACATTTCCCCCTTTTAGTTCAAAAAATGGTGTGTGCATGCGCTACATATAATATATTTATCAGATCTATCAAGAATTATATTTACAATGTCCATTCCATTTGTATTTAGCAGCCTTGGAGAAAGCATGTATTTTCTATACCTAGCTTAGAGTTCTGTACCTATCTACATCATTTTCTACTTTTATTTCCATTTATCAATCTATTACATCTTTTAGACTTAAACATTTCTTAAATCCTATACAACTAAGCTTAATTTTAAGATTATAACTATTTAGGCTTCAACTCCATCAGAGACTTTAGAAGGAAATTAAATTATTAACTAAGTATGTAGGAAGTGTAGAGCAAGCAACTTTCAAAACTATAGTAATGACAAAGGTTGTTGGCTACTTGAAATCACTCATGGTTTCTCTGTGTTGTTGGAGCATCCAGTCTTCAGCCTATTGGCTCAGAATATCTGACAAACTTTTCTGTGAAGCAGGAATATTAAAGGACTGGCCTACCTTATCTCTATAACATTGGTCAGTTGACTTTTCAGTGTCCTGTTTGTTCATAGATTGGACAGACAGTCTGCTATCAGTAGTTTTTTTGGCACTGACTATCTTGTCACATTTGTTTCTTTAATGCCCATCATCTTTTATCAAGTAGATTGAGGATGTTGCCAGGAGCATATGTCTCTCTGTCAGAAAAACCTTTTCTTTTTTTTTAATGTTTATTTATTACTTCAAGTTACATCTCCATCACAGCCCTCTCCCTCCACCCCTCCCAGCCCCACCCTTCTACCCTCTCACCCTTCCCCCAGAATGCATAATTCTTTTTTTTCAGTCCAACAAATGGTTCTTTCTCTTATAACAATAAATACAGTACAAAACAACTGAAATAAATAGGCCACAATTCTGAGAGTTATATGGCTTAGCATGCATTCCCAATGTCCAGTCCATATGTATTTGGCCCCTGACTTTAACATTCTACTATCTAACTATCTCCATGAGTTTAACGTTCTCTATCTAACTCAGCTTTCATACTAACTTGCATCACAATTTTAAAAACATCTTCTTAGATCCAGAACGCCCTCTTGATTCCTAAACAACTCAAAATTTAACTATGAGACTCTAGCTATCTATTCTTCAACCACCTCAGAGACCCTAGAGGGATAAATATATCTGATTATATAGGAAGTACAGAGCCCGCAGCTTCCAAAACTAAGAAATGACATACCCGTGGCTGCCTTGACAGTTCCCATTTTCTCTCCATACATTACAGCATCAATCTTCAGCTGTTTGGCCCCATTTCTCTGACAGACATTGATTGTAGAGCAGGAATTATGAAGGACTTACCTACCCTGTCTTGGCAGAGCTAGGCTGTCGACTTACCTGCTTCCAAGTTTTGTCCTTTTTGGACAGCAGTCTGCCTACAGTTGAAGTAAGGGTTTTGTTTTTTTGCCAAGAGATAGGCTTGCCACTAATTCAACCATCTCACACTGGAGATTCTTCGATGCTCATCTTCTACTTGGAGTGGAATAGGGGATGCTGTCAGGAGCTGGCATGTCTCGATATCAAAAAAATATTAATTTAAGAAAACATCTTTAAATGCCATATTCTGCAGATCTCTAGGGGTTTTTGAAGATGCCCTGTTTATCTCTTATGTTTAGATAAGCAAATGTTGCTTTCCCTTAACAACTTGATTTCTGAGTAGCTTAGAAAATAACTGTGATAGACTGTCATAGTAACTAACAAAATGACACGCTTGCATGACTGTTAGTTTGTATTTCTTAATTATCCTAAACAGTTTATGATGGTTGGTAGCAAAAGGCCAAAACTTCACATTTCCATTTTAAGCATTAATAGATACAATACCTTTAAGAAGTGTTACCCTTAATTTTGTAACAATATACAAAGATCAATACCAATGTGGCCAAATATACTCTGAATTTTGTATCAATATACTAAGATCAGTACCTATGTAGTCCAATAAAATCTTAATTTTGCATTAATATACAATGATCAATTATGCAATTTGTAGCCAAATTGATGGAACTAGAGAAGCTCATCCTGAGTGAGCTAACCCAGACTCAGAAGGATGCACATGGCATCTATTCACTTATAGTAGGATTTTAGCTATATAGTACAGGATATCTGTACTACAACCAACACACCAAAAGGAACATGGACATAGATTTTTTTCTTTCATTTTTTTTTGTTGTTGTTAGTTTTTGTTGGTTGATTTTTTTTCTTTCATTTTTTTTTTGTTGTTAGTTTTTGTTGGTTTGTTTGCTTGTTGGTCTCTTTTTTAGTTTTCCCTCCCCAGCAATGAGACACTTTTCACTGGTGGTACTGCCTTGTAGGCCCCCAGTGTATGAAGAGGCTCTTGGCCCTCATATGACGTCTGAACTGGGGCGAGGGACTGTTATGTAGGGTCACTCCACTCCAGAGGAGCAAGATGGAAGGGTTAGGGGGTATAGGATGGGAGGGTGGGGCTTGGAAGGGGGGAAAGAGGACAATATGATGGAGATGTAACCTGAAGCAACCAATAAATAAATTTATTAAATAAAAAAAGCAGGTAACAGGTTTAAAACCCTGTAAATAAATTAAAGTTTACAGCTGTTCAACCTGGTTTTATAAACCACCAAGAGTCGAAAAAACTTAGAGCTAAGGTAAAATACATGAAATGTGTGGGGTTAGCCCAAACCTTTAACTTCAGCAGAGACAGGAGGAGCACTATAGAGTTAGTTGTCTTATAAATTCTAGAGTTACAAGGAACAGGGTGGTGATGGTGCACACCCTTAATCCCATCATTCAAGAAGAATACACCCTTAATCCCAATACACTAGAGACAGAAACAGGCAGATGCCAGAGCTCAAGGTCAGCCTGATACAAAACAAGCTCTACATAGTGAAAAACTTCGATCTAGGGGCGGGGAAGCACATCTTTAAACCCTTCAGTTGGGAACCACAGGTCTTGATCACAATACTTAGTATGCTGAGACAGGCACATAGGATTTGGAAGGATTTAAGTTTAAAAGCTACATACAAAAGGCATGCTCAATGTAAACAAATTGTCCTTTGAGATCTCAAAATATATACACTAAAGGTTTGTTTAGCTCCAAAATAACAAAATAATTTCTTTTTTAATCCAGATTGAAAGATAATATTTTATATATTGTCAAAAAACCAAATTTACTCCAGGAAAAATATTACCTGACCCCCCCCCAAAAAAAAGGTAATTGCCCCAGAGTTAGGATTAGGGCAGGGCTCTGTTCTTATCTTTCCAGGATACTTAAAGCATCCATTCAAGGAATCCAGGGACAACTGGACAAGGGAAACCTCAGCAGAAAACAGATGAGACACGGAAGAAGACGAGCGGCCCAGACGATCCAGCCTTGCAGACTCCCTCAATAGCTGTTTCCTCAAAAGTCTACAACCACAACTCAAAATCACTAAGATCGTTCAGCTCCACAGACTGCTCCAGCCAGAACTTCAGTAAAGGCCTGAAGATCAGCTTCTGTCTACAGACTTCTTAGGACATCTAAATAGCTGAGCACAAAAGGACTGAACATCAAATGGTTCTATTAACATTTTTAACCATTTTTCCATCCATATTTGGGCCCCAAACAGGTTTACTACATCCCAAATCAGCAGGAAGTCATTTATGAGAGCGACATCCCAGGCCCAGAAGGTGGGAAGGGTGTTTCCCCCCCACTTTGGTTATTTGATGGATAACAGAAAATTTTGTCATTTAGGGGAAGAGACTGCAAGCTGTTAGATGGTCTTGTTAAATGGGTTTTGGAGGTTAGACCTAGGGACTTCTCTCTTTTTCTTTTCTGTATCCTTCTTTCTCTCCTATGTAGGAGTGAATAGACTTGAGAAAAATGGGACATAAACATAGTATAGGAAAGATCAAGAAAAAAGGACAGATTATTGAATAAGCCCTTATACCTTTGTATATTGATACAAAATTAATACTATATTAGAAAAAACCTTTTCTTATTAAAACATCTTAAATGCCATTTTCTGTAGGTCTCTGAGGTTTTTGAAAAACATCTAAATAGACAAACATTGCTTTTTTTAAAAAAATCTATGTACTATCTACTTGAAAAACATAGACAAGAGATAAAATACAGCATATTTCTGCAATTAACTAAACTAATATCTAACAAAACTGTAAGTTTTTAAATCCTATATAGTTTACAATATTAGCTTTCAAATGGACTGGAATTAAAAATTGCATTTTAAATGAGTAAAAAAGACATTTTCAATGAATTAAATGTTTTTCATATCAGTAGTTTATTTTTATAACCTGGTAACTCTCAGCTGTTCTATCTTGGTAATAACTCTCAGCTGCTACTCTTGTTTGTAATGGCTCACATATTTTATTGTGGAGCCTTGAGGTAGGACCCCAAAGTTTCTTCCTGACTGCAAAAGATTACCTTGTATGTCCCTCTTGAATATATATTCATTTGTCCAATGCTGACCTCTCCCAATAAGTTTACAAATTCCAGAAAATCTTGACTTTCTCCCACTAGAAAATGCTTGTGTGCTGTTACTGTATTTCCCAGAGTTAATGAACAGAACATTTTGAGATCTGGCTTGAAAATTACCATATTTCTCACCATGTGGACATTTTGGCCTCTGAGGCTGTTAGCCTTACAATTTCTTTGTAAATGGCCAAACTTACCACAATTAAAACACTGAGTGTTTTGATATCTGGGAATTTTGGTGGCTACTAGGAAAACTAATGGTGGGAAATCTCATAACCCCAGACCACTTCTCTGAGGGCACAGTTAGCTTGAGATTAACCCTTTCTCTCTGAACGGGCTGTTTCTCTCTCACTAGATCTAAACCTCTGGGTTCTCCTCTCTCCAGCACTTTTTCCTTTTTAAGCCCTTCAACTTCTATTTGCAAGCTCTGCAGTTGCATAGCCATTTGTGCAACCCTTTTATCATACCCCTCTTTATCCATTTGCAACTTTTCAAAATGTTCAAGCATTCTCCCCATCTTTTTTGAAATATCACATAGAAGGAAATCAACATATTAAAAAATCCACTCTGGGTACAAAGCAGGAGAGAACTCAGTAGCAGCAGCCATCATAAACCTTTTGCTGATGTCTTGAAATACAGTGTTCACTCCTTCAAACACTGCCATCTCCTATACAGCATTAGATACGAAAGTATCCATTATGCCTTCCCTTATGTCTGGGCACCACTTGTAGCAAGTGGCTTTTATTATTTTTTTATATTATTCACTCTACTTATATTACTGTATTTAACGTCCCGTACAACGCTTGTTCCTCCCAAACCCCCAACACTATGCAGGAGAGAAAGAATGTTAGAGGGAGAAGGGACGTAGGTCTTTTTGAGCTACTTCCTGCTGACAGGGTCACTGGGTTTTTTGGAGGTAATACCAGTCTCCATAGAAGTCCAGCAAACCAGGAGACAGCAGCAGGAGGAATAAGCAGCAGTTTTGGGAACACCAGCAGTCAGGAGAGCAGAAACCTCTTTTTTCTTTGTAGCCCTTTCTCTTCTTTGTAGAGCCCCTTTTCTCCTACTTCTTTGTAGAGTCCTCTTTCTCCTCGGCCTCCGGCTTTTCATCCCTTTCTCAAGTCCTCTGCATTGAACTTGCTGCAGCTGGCTAAGCCACACGCCTGCTAGCTCATGAGACAGTTAAAAACTTTAAACCTGTGTCTTAAGCAGCCTCACACCTGGGATTAAACAAAAACATTCTCATAATTGATTATTTTAATAAACTCACACCACAAAGGTGAGATTTTTTTTAATTTGATAAAATTAAAGAGTACCAAATTACCAAATAGTGGGTTTCACTATATTTTCCTACATATCATTGAACCTTTCACATATTTACAACCAACACCATCCTAGTAACCACTCATCTCTTCCTGTTAGTCCCCTTCATGCCTTATTCTATGGACTTTGACTCATTTTGATTTGATAAAAGGTAAGATTTGATCAAGTTCCATTTTCTACTATATAGATATCCAGTTACACCAGCAACAATTACCGAGGTTGTCATTTCTCCAATGTACCTTTTTTATACATTTATCAAAGGAAGTAGGTGGTGAGTTTGTTTCTAGGACTTCTGTTGACCAAAATGTCTTTTTGTACCAGTACAATGCTGCTTCTGTTACTATGGCTCTGTAGTTTGTTGTGAAATGATATGTAAAGATATCTTCAGTGCCCAGGCAGTGGTGGTGCCTGCCTTTAATCCCAAAAGGCAGAGGCAGGTGGATCTCTGAGTTTGAGGACAACCTGGTCTACAGAACTAGTTCCAGGACAGCCAAAGCTACACAGAGAAACTCTGTCTCAAAAAGCCAAAGGGGGTAGGGGGAGGTATCTACAGCACATTGCTCTTTCTACTAGGATTGTTATAGCCAAAAACTATTAGCACCCTGTTTTATACATGATGAATCTGGGTGGTGCCAAAGATGTGGGTTTTATTTTTTGGTTGAGAGGGGCTTATTACTTTCTATGTACGAGCATTTTGCCTGCATGTAAGTCTGTGTATCATGTGTATGCCTGGTGTCAGAGAGGGTGTTGGATCCTCTGGAACAGGTTACAGATAGCTGTGAGTCACTGTGTGGATGCTGAGAATCAAACAGGGGTTCTCTGGAAGAACACCCAGTGCTCTTAACCACTGGGCCGTCTCTCCAGCCCCAACATTTTTGTTTTCATTTTGAGATAGGGTCTCCAAAAACAGTCATGACTCATCTTGAACTCAAAAACCTTCTGCTTTGTCCCCTTGTGTAGGGATTACAGGTGTGTACCACTATGCCTGGCAAAATATGTATTAATTTCATATCTATAAAAGATAATGGTTTCTTTTTACTTGCCACCCTGCCTACCAGACATCAACAACAAATTACAGACTCTATATGTAAGAGAAGTTGCCCATGGCTCTTCCAGGAACCACTAAATTCAGAGTCTTTGGGAACATGGTGAGGAGCAGAAGAGTGTGGGTTACCAGGGTACAATGATGTGGGCAGGAAGACAACATTCGTCACATTTAGGCAGATGTTTCTACTACAACTGCTACCATAAGTATCCAGGCTGAGAGAGCAAGAAGGCAAGTCTGCTGGGCAACTGTGTAACTTCTCACCTTTTTAGGTTCTACTGTTGCAGAAAGTAAAGTGTTTCAAGGTCTGTGATTAGACTAGCTGGTTTAATTGAGGCCACCTTCCTTAAATCCTGCTCCACTCTGAGGGTGGAACAATGCTCACACATCATCTAGAAATGAACAAGAAGACATTCCCAGTTTTTTCTTTCATAACTGAGATTTTTATTGAGGAGTTTTACATAGACATTCCAATTCATTTTGTTTCATTTTTCTTTCCATAATTCCTAAGGGTGGATTTCTGCCCATTTCTTTTTCACTAGACCCATTTCACCAGGGTCTAGTGAAAAAGAAAGGAACACCGTGAAGTCTTGACTACCTCAAATCTCTAAGATGTCCCTTCCCTTTTCCCCTCAGATGCCAGATTAGAGCAAGATATCAGCATCCAAGGAGGCTGAGTTAGGACTGCTGAAAAATCTGAGGCCAGCCTTGAGAAATAAAAGTTACAGGGAGAGAGGCAAGAAGGGAAAGGACAATGGGAGATGGGGGAGGGGTGTGCTCAAAGTACAACACATACAGGAAAATGGGCTTATGGAACCCTGTGGATGGAAAGAGTAATATAATACAGTTGCCAGAGAGATGGCTTTGGTTATTTGCTTTTTTGTTTAATTTTTTGCTAAGTAGCCCAGGATGACCTTGATCCCACAATCCTCCTGCCTTAGTCTCCTAGGTGCTGAGATTACAGCATGTGCCAACATATAGCTTGCTATGGCAACTTTTGAGGAGCCTATGACAGAGGGACAGAACTAGAAATCTCCTGTGGTGCAGCATCATGGCACAACTCTTTCTGCTCACATCACACACACAACCAAGAATGTGAATCTGCTTTGTTTTCTAGGCACGTGCTTAGGTAGCCTATTTTTTATCAACTATTTTTTATTAAATTTCTTTGATAATTTCATGTGTATGTAATGCATTCCACCCTGTCCATGCCCCTCACTCCCAGACCCTTCCCCACACCATGTCTTTTTGTTTTGTGAGCCACTGAGTTTAACTAGGGCCATCTATGTGAGCATGAGTTTGGAGCTATTCATTGGAGCCTGGTAGACTTGATAGGTGGCACAAAATAATAGACAATGAATCCCCTGCTCCCCAAATCTGTCAGTAGCTTATAGTTCAACAGGAAGAAGTAGGGCCCAATGAGTAACTCTCCTATCCATGGCCGATGGCTGGCAGAGTGTCTTTTTCAGACCCAGTACAAGTAACTGCTAAATTCATGAGTACGGTAGTGGGTGGCATTTCACAGCCTTCCTCCAGGTCTTCTGGCTCTTGCATTCTTTCTGCTCAGTCTTTTGTAGTGTTCCCTGAGTCTTAGAAGGGCTGGTATAAACATCTTGTTTAGGGCTAACTTGTTGTTGCATCAATCTTTTCCCACCTGACATATCTTTCCAGCATCCTCTGCAGGCCCTGCTGGTCCTCCAGGGGTAGCTCTATGTGCACAAAACCACCTGACACAGTCCCATCTTGCAAGGCCCTCTGTTACAGCCCTACAAAGCCAAATCTTCTCTGTTTCATAGCCTGCCTCTGAAATCTCAATCCCTTTCAGTTTCTCAGGTTGCTCCCTGGAGAAGTCATCTGATTGTTCAATCTGACTGCTCAAGCAGTTGTCTAGGAATGTCCTTGCCAACACCCCCACATAAAACTTGGGAGTTCACTGCTCTTGGCAGGCCAGAAACAGAGTAATAGTAGACAGAGGAACAGCTAGGAGGGTAAGAGTAACACAACTGACTCAAGGAGCATCTTAACTGCAGAACAACTTGATAGGAATCCCTTCTCACTTAGCAGGAAGCAGCACTGGGGACACTGTCACAGATGCCCAAGGCCCATATAGTCAAAACCTATGTGCAGTTGCTCCTTTGTCCACAAGGACTTCAGTGTGTGGAGGAAAAGCAGCTGTGGAAGTTGGTGTTACTGTGTTTCAAAGATCTAAAAAGTAAAGGCAGCATGAAGAGAGCAAGTGCTTGCCTGCCTTGTGCTGGTTCCTCAGCATGAGTCAACTCAACAGTGGGGCTCGGGACCAGTCTGCTCCCAGATGCAATGGGAACACTTACAAGAAAAGCGTGATGACAACACAGTATCAGTCATGTAATCACTACCCCAAATGGTCAGGTGCTAAATTCTGCCATGGGTGTCTTTTTTGTTTAGAATGTCCATACTTATTTGCTGCAGACCACGGTGTAGTGGTCTCAGCAACCGAACCAGGTTTCAAGAAGTTTTCAGGTGGGGAGCGGATTTGTTGTCTGGCGTGACAGACAACACAACTCAAGAGAAGTTTTAGTGTTGCTGCAAAGTTTTACTTTTTTTTCAAAGTAGAATTTATACAGTAAAATCAGGAAGTATGATCATAGTTACATAGCCAAAAGCATAAAAATATGTTGTTAAGAAATACCTGTTGATCTTGGAAGGAACATTGAGCTTCTTGGTGGCCCAATTGACTGTGGTCAACGAACCGGACAGTTTCTAACCATTGTGTTTTATTCTGAAACAGACCAGTATTTCAATGTCTTTTTTTCTAAATCTCTTTTTACTTCCTCAATAGTTTTTCATAACCATGAGCGCTTATTTGTTTTCCCTATTACACTAGCAAGTATTGGAATGTTTTTTGATAGCTTTAACAATATCTAATGTTTCAGCTTTATTCAATGTCTACCAGGGAGGACATGATCTCCTAAGTCTTTTCATGAAACCTAAGCTATTCTTTTACCATCATCTATCATTTTCATAGGAACACCAGGTACATAGAATTTATTTGTTAATGTTCTCCGTTTTCTTTTGTATCTTGGCTGAGATCCTAACTCTTTTTTCCTGTAGAAGATTAAGAGCTTCATGTACTAGTATATTAGAATTGTTCTGTATTATTTGTACAAACTGCTGCAAAGGACTATTATCTGTATCTGAATTATTTATAGTTAGTATAATGTTTGGGTTTTCTGAAACATCTAGTCTTTTTTTTTTGTGGGGCTGTTGCCATCTGTTCAGGGGTAGACAGTGTATTTTAAGTTCTTTTTTTTAAGTACTGTACTTTTTGGAAATCTTG
>CAJQZJ010000307.1:659322-684582 GCA_907164525.1 Lophiomys imhausi | reverse complement strand
GCTAATGGGTCATTCTTCAGGGCCTGGAAAAGCCCAGAAGAACCCCCCAGCCGTACAACACGCATGTTTGTCACACAGCGGTCGTAGCCTGCACTGCTGGCGAGGCGGATGTGGCACTTATTACTTTTTAAAATTGACACATAAATTTGTATAGATTTTCATGTACATGTTTGGAAAAAATATATGGGGTGTATGGTTGTGAAAGGACTCAGGGTTGGGGATCCCTAATTAAAGATCCCCTGAAGGACTCTAGTTCCCCCCCCAAAAAAAAAACTTAAATTCAGGGATTTGCTAGGCTGATGCCATGGCAGGCTTCTGCATTTCAGCAGTTACTGGAAAAGTCACAGACAATAGACAGTCAAGCAAAAGCAGGCTGGCCATCTGGCCTACGAAAGATAAGGCTGCCAAGTTGCTCAAGGTTGCAAACTGCTGGTTTGAATACCCCTCTTGTGATAAACTCGTGAATGCTGGCTAACGATTCTCTGAGCTTTTGCTTGCACCTGAGTTATTAGTTTGAATGCTCCAGTTGTATTAAAAAGTATCTAACCTTTCCTGGAATTCCCCTAGATGCTTTAAAAAGGCCTGTGTGCCTTGGTCCTGGATTGCCATTTTTACCTAAATGGTGATTCCTGCATGCTGGAATAAATGCTCATTGCTGGTCTCATACTATTTGAGTCTGGGGTGATTTCTTCAGTGAGTTCCAGATCCTAACAGTTGCACCTAATTAAAGTACACATTACCTCAAAAGGTTACATTTAAAATAATACTATACTGGAATAGGTTATAAACATCCCTTTTAGTTTCCTGGTAGTTAACCATGAGAATATTAAACTTCTTCCTAGCTGGCTTTCTGAACAGGAACCTAAAAACCCAAAATTCAGATACTCTTGAAGGCAGCCTTGCATGCTCTCTTGGGGTCATAAGCCAGAACAAGGGCAGCCAAGCAATGGATGAATAAATTGGTGAGACTGATATGTCAGGGGTGTTCATGGAGTAAAAACAGGGGAATGCATGGTGGTGATTAGAGAAGCCCTTGTCCACAGCTCAAGATCCCCAGTACTGGAACAACATTTTTGTCAATAAGAATGATATCCATAGAGGTGCGTACCACAGCCCTCTGCACAGTACAAGAATGTGCCAACAACCAAGTTGTGTAGAAAAATTTCATTTCAAGAGTACCAGGGTACCAATGTACACAGGATGGAGCACACCAGCAAACCATGCCTGTGAGCATATCTCCACCACCTCAGCTTTTGTATCAGACATGACCAACATACCATCCTTCTCTTTGATGGCTGTGCATAAGCAAACTGAATTGTATAATATGGAGAATATATAGGACTCCCCTGAGCAGAACCATGGGCAGCAGTACCATGAGGAGGACATTTCTCAAGATGGGGTCCAACTTAGACAAGCACTTCCTCACCCTGGTAGTTGAAATCATGTGTCTTTCACTTCCGGTCGTTTATCTCCTCCCAGGTAGAGGCATATGCTGTTTAGTTTCTCTCTGCCATTCTGCAGAGCCCCAGGGAAGGTGGCGATGGTGGAGACTCATCATGTAGAAGCTGGAGATCTCTTTGGCATCATGGTTCTCACTTGCTGAGATCATTTTTTTATTTTTTCCTGCTGAGACCACAGATTGGAATTTGGCACCACTGAATTTAAGGGTGGCCTTCCACTTCAAAACCGGCTCAGTCAGGTGATAGATGGAGCTATGCTGAGATGCCTCTCCTGTGGCTGTGTACATCTCCCAAGACTGGGAATGTAAAGTGCAGAGCTGGGGATGGGTTGGCATGTCCCTTTTACCCTCTGCCAACAAAGAACAAAGTGTGCTGGGCTGGCTGCCAGAGCAGCCCCACAGGGAGGAGAGAACAGAAGTCAAGTAAAGCCCAGAGTAGACCCATTTGAGCCTTAAAAAAAAAAAAAAGATAAAACACATGTTTCAGCTAAAGCAGACCTCTCCTCCCTAGTCTCCTTTGCCTGTGTGTCATTTTCCTTCTACCACCATCACAAAAGCAACCATAGGGGACTGATAACTATATTGTCACTATTTGTACTTCTCACACACAATCGAGGTAAGAGTGAGGCTTTAAAATCCAGGCTCTCATCTCTATGGAGTTGATGTATATCAGCCCAATTCGTTCATTTAAAGTTTGCATACCACTATTCAGTCACCTTGGACTGTAAGCTTCACTATTACAAAGAATGTTCTGGACACAAGGGTGCCTGCTGGCATTTGTAGGTACACATCATGTACACAAACTACAAGGGTTGGTCCAAGTTTTACCACACATGCTGAGCACTAGTAACCTGGCTTGACTGTCCTCCCAAGTGACCACAGGAAGTCACAGATCCACCAAAGCTGATACTTTGTTTCCTATTCTCTGTTAAGGGAATTCTCAGATCTTCGTCTTTTAAATGTGAGTTACAAAAATAGTTTTGATATTATAGTTTGCATTACCCTAATAATCTTTTTGTTGTTGTTGTTATTAGCCATTAGGCAGGGAAGGGCAGTTGGCTTGCTAGTTCATATTGTTTGGGGAAAAGAGTTTAAAAATGGTTAGTGTTGGCTGGGCATGGTGGCGCACGCCTTTAATCTCAGCACTTTCGAGGTAGAGGCAGGCGGATCTCTGTGAGTTTTAGGCCAGCCTGGCCTACAAAGTGAGTCCAGGACAGCCAGGAATACACACAGAGAAACCATGTCTCAAAAAACAAAAACAAAACAAACGAACAAACAAACAAAAAGAATGGTTATTGTTGAACAGAATCAAGAGTGACGGCATCGGGTCCTGGGCTTTTCATTAATGAGAAGACTTCTCATTCAATCTCCGTCCTTTCCCTTAGCCTGTTCAGATACCTTCTTTCACGATTCAACGATAAAGGATCATTTATATTTTTTAATGATCTGCATGTTTCTTATAAGTTAGGATCTCTGTTGGCATATAATTTTATTTCTGGTGTTGAGTCTTATTTCCTAGTCTAGTTAAAAGTTTACTCATTTATCTTTAAAAAAAAAAAAAAACCAGTTTCCTAAGTCTCTTCTCCTGTTTTTGTTTTGTTTTGCTTATGCTGGGATAATGAACACAGGACTTCATGCAAACTAGACAAACACTCTACTACTGAGCTGCATTCCCGGACCTTTTTCTGTGGTTTAAAATGAACTATTTCACTTATTTCTACTCTGATTCTATTTCTATCCTTCTACTGGGGTGCCACAGAAATACAAATACTCTTAAGAGACTACTATACATAATTATCCCAACAAATCACATTGTAGAAAGATTAGAGGGCCTGGGTTGTAGCTCACTGGTACAGAGCCTGCCTCACCTGTGCAAGTCCCTAGGTTCAATCAGGGGTGTGGGTGGGAGCAGAATATAGCCCATATGTGCAAGAGTAGCATGGGGTATTCCCCCTGCCAAGTTCTAGCTCAGTTTTATATCCTTATCCTTATTTACTTCTCCCCCCACTGCTGATTTAAGCCAAGCTACTCTATATTTTATATACTTATGAAGGCTACCATAAAGCCTTACAATGGGCTTAAAGTTTTTCATTGTGATGCTTACATTTTAGTTAAGTATAATTTTTTTTAAGAAGCACTGGGGCAACGGCTCAGTAGTTAAAGAGTATTTACTGCTCTTCCAGAGGACCTAAATTTGGTTTCCAGTACCCACGGGGTGGCTCGGGACCACCTGTAATTCCAGTTCCAAGGAATCTGACCTCCACAGCCATCTGGCACACACACTGGTGCATAAACATACATGCAGGAAAAACATTCACACACATGAAATAAATCCTTTAAAAATGTGTAAGGAACAAAGTCTCTTTCCACACACAATAAAATCACCTTCCATGGCAACAGAACACTTGCTGCTGCTCAGTGACTGTATTCCAGTCCAGAGGGCGCAGTGTCACACTAACTGCCATGGTTGTGTTGAACCCGCGAGGGGGCTCCCCGAATCCTGACGCCCATAGACCACCAATGCCCCCTCCCCCGATTCGCTGTAATAGACAAGAGGTTTATTTAAGCTGACCGCCAGGGTTTGACTCCCCCGTAGAGGAATGAACCCCATAAAACAGCTCTAGGGCCCTTTAAATACATTAGCGGCTACAAAAAGGTGGGGGCACCAAGGAGTAGCTTTTTTTAGCCCACCAGGCAACAGCCACAGGTGGTGACAAAGAAACAAAGAGTATGTTAAGTTAGGTGGTGATGCAAGTGGGGAGTGTAGACGAGGGATCCGAGGGGAGTCTGAACAAACCAGCCAGCTATGTAAGTTTTGATATTTTCAAGGACTGAGTTCTGTGGAAGGTTTCCAGAAGAAGTGAGGTCAGGGTCTCACCACAGAGGAGAAGGCCATGTATTCATTAATTTTTACAGTCTTACAGTTGGAGCTCAGCAACTGGGAAGCCCAACTGCCGGTTTAGCTTTAACACCATTTATCAACAAGCATTTTGAACATTTATCAGACGATAAGAACTACCCAATATTCAGAAGACTTAAGTGAGCTTGCAGTCCAGTACAGACAGCGAAGGAGAGAGCAAGGACAGTCCAGGGAAACCATTCTAGGACTTTTCAATTAGTGGCTATAGATAGAAGACTGCAGAAATCTTCTAGAAATACTGATAACCATTTCTAAGTTTAAATTGTAGGTATGATAGTTATCTTGGGAAGCACAGCTTTGATAAATCATCATCCAAAGAAATGTTTCTTAGGCTCTCTCTTTTGGACATTCTACAGCTTGTTCAGAAATAATACTAATGATGACACAGAGAAAGGGTTCAATTCTTACACAAGTCTCTTTTGATATATTTCATAAAAATCAAGTCTCAGCAATTCAGAAGTTTCCTGAAGTCAAGACATACACTAGTAGTCTGCAACTTGGCTCTGTTTGCTATCTATTTGGATCCATGCCCTTGATTCATCCTCGTTCACTGTACTTGCTAAGACCGTGTGACAAAGAGAATATACTCCATTACTTTAGAGGTCTGGTTATTAAATACATGACAGATTTTACTTGCTCCTGACGTTTCCTTACTCTCTCTCCAGGAAGAAAGCTAGCAGCTATGTCTGAGGAGACCTAAGGAGCAGCCAACATGGTCAGGTACTAAAGTCACCAGTTAGGAGTCACCAGAATGAGTTTAGAAAAATGTTTTAGCCTGGGCATGGTTTATAATTATATACACAATTATAACCCCAACATTTGGGAGGTTGAGATAGGAGAAGGAGCTCAGGGTTTTCCTCTGGAGAACTGGAGGATAGCCTAGGCATCTCAGATGATGATGATGATGATGATAACCTACTACTGGGTGGTGAAGATGTCTAACATACACAAGGCCTATGGTTGGCTTCACTTTCCAACACTTAGGACAAAAAGAAAAGTGTAATGTCCTAATGATATCTGTCTCCTTAAATATGCTCTGGCCAGTTAAGGAACAACTGTGTATAGCAGGGGTGAAACCAACAAAATCCACCATTTGCTTGTGCCTCTCCCCCCTGGTTCCTCTGGTCTTTACTTATTGTTCCCTTTCTTGTCTATCTCACAGGCCTTCTAATCATCTGGGGATGCCCTTGACATGGCAGGATAACACACCGTGTGAAAGATCTGGTCTAAGATATGCCTCATCTTTAGGAAGAAATGTGTAGCTGTTAATCTACTGTACAAGCAGCACTGTGTAGTACAAAAAAAAAAAACAGTAACACACAGTAAGCACATGCCTCCAGTTTAGTAATGGGTCATACAATTTATGTCCTAGTCCATCAAGGACAGACTCCTTTCAAGGAAGCTAAACACTTTTCCCTGGCTTAAGGAAAACCAAGGTCTTCACTAGTTACCTGTTACTTGCAAGGCAGAGCAAAAAGGATTTAGCCATCCCGAACTTCAGGACAGCACATACAAAGTCTTTCCTATTTACACTATCAAAGAACCAACTTCCACTTTCAGTCGTTTTCAAAGTCACAGACATCAACTCTATTCCCCAGACCATCAAGGAGCACAACTCTCTGAGGCTCCGCACCTAGATATGTCTAGCTTGGTTGCCTGAGGAAGGTTAGAGGAGGGAAGAAACACATCTGTTCTCCACATCTTCGCAGCCTCTCTTGTGTTATCTTCTGCCCTGCATTATAACTATCAGGTTCCAAATATTCCCATGACACTAAGAGTTCTGGGGAAATGGGGACAGAGTACTGCCAGGATCTGGAGTGGTACCAGAAGATCCCCTGAACAGCAGGGTTCTCTTCCAGACCCCAGGTTAGGCACAAACCACACCCAAACACCCATTTTTCACAGAGATATCCTTTATTAAGTAGGGAAGAAAACTTAAAGTGGCTATTTTCTGACTCAGGCAGAAAAACACCAGCCAATGGACTTACAGGTGTAATTTTTAAGAAGAGATGTGATAGAATGGGCTGAGATGTAGTGATATATTTTGATTGGGCATGTTGATTAGGTGAACCAGAGGGGATTTTTGATTGCTTTTACTCTGATAGTTCGACCTTGGTGGTCAGCCTCAGGAGTAAGTGGCCAAATAAGGGAACAGACCTTGGGGGCTAGTTTTAGGAATGTACTCTAATAGTTTTTAGCAAGGCAGAGTGAATGGGAGCAATGGGGAAGGTCTGCTAGAGCCATGCTTGCCAGGCCTAGGCTGGCTAGAGTCCCTTCAGTGCCTCATAGCAAACATCCAGTATTTGTAATGAAAAAGTTAATAGAAAACCACAGAACATGAAGACAACTGGAATAGCAGAGCAAGAGCTGGTCAGCTTGGGTTTTAGCTCCAACTATTCTGACTCCACGTCCTCCAACTCTTGGATGCCAAGCAAAGGAGAAGCTAGGTTATTCCTCTGAGAATTATAGCCCTACGTGCACATGTGCAAAGTGTTCAAAATCATGACCCTGATTACTGAGTGACAACCAGAATTCACCAATACAAATAAACATTAGTCTCTTTAGAGACAGGCACTTTCCCAAGTTACTTATTAAACTATAGGAACCAACTTAGAATCACTGTTTCTAATTTAATGCAATTCTAAAAATTCACTGAAGCCATGACTGTAATCCCAGAACATGGAAGGAAGAGACAGGCAGATTGCAAGTCCAAAGGAAACCTGGACTACTGACTGAGTTCTAGGCTAGCCTGGGATAAATAGCAAAATGTTCTCTCAAAGAAAATTATATTACTAAAAATAAATCAGAAATTATAAAGGATAGGGAGTACACATGCACCCAAACAGCCAACTACTGTTATTGTTTAGGTAGAAATTCCTCTGTATGTCTACATTCTTTCACTGGCAACATGGTTTTACCTGATTGTTTGGTGTTTTTCTACTATGGCAAGCATATCCCTCCCACTTCCCACATGTCTGTCACGTATAGTGTATAATCTGAAGTGTGCCAATATTAACTGATTTAGCCAATGACCTGGACATTTTCATCATTTATCTTACAGAAATGTCAAACTAACTTTCCTGATATCTGAAATTTTGTGCACATAACCATGCTCACAAAACAAATTTCTAGAAGTACATTTTTGGAGTAAGCCTGCATTTTTACCTCAGTTGATGTATATGTAGATCTCTATCCTCTTGGTAGCAAACATATCACAATCCCTGGAACAAGCCAAAACTCATAGTGGGGGAGGTGAGTTGATTAAAGTAAGAGAGAAAAGTATACTTTTTTTGACCCAAAATCTCTGAGTTCAATGTGATTCAAAGTAGAATTAGAAATAACAAAGTACGGGGGCGGGAAGGGGGGACGCAAAGATGGTGGCAATCAGGTCAGACACATTCTCATTGTCAGGAAGACTGATTGGACAACTACAAAGATATACTCCTGCTGAAGGGCAGTTTGTGAGGCGCAAGCCTATCTTGGCTTGCCCAGCTAAGCCAGGGAAAATAAAGAACTCAGTACTGGAAATATAGACACTGGAGAATCCTTGTCGCTAGACACAGGACACAGAGCGCTTCCCAATGGGAGACTGTACTCCCCGCCACAGTGGGGCAGAACGGATAGGATCATTTCAGGATGCCACCTGGCAGTTTCAACCTCCAAACAGAAGACCTCCTCATTTTCCTGAGTCTGCAGCATCCTTGCAGGCATTCTGGCACCCAGAAGACCAGCAGAGCCACTACAGTAAGACAGAGGGTGATTCTCCCTGGGATATGCAGCATGGCGGTGTCTGGCAGGCGCTGAGCTTCCCTGAGCCCAAGCCCGCTGTGGGCAGGATATAGACTACATATTGGAACTCCTCCTCCCCAACCTCACCTGGCTTCAAGGCTAGGCTCTCTGCTGTACATCAGGGCACAGCTTCTACACCTCAGACCAGAGCAGTGACTGTACCAGTTCACAGAGTTTCAAACTGAGAGGTACAGACTGGTTTTAAGACTCGTCTGAGAGTTGATTGGGAGGACCATAGCCACAGTCCTGACACCCTAGCTACAGGGCATCTGGTGGAAGCCCCTGCCGACCCAGGCAGGCTACATTGGAGCACTGCGATTCAGGCAGGGAAAAGGCGGCTGAGATTCGCTGAGTGAACTCCATATTGGAACTCTCTGCCTGTGCTCACTTCAGCAGGGCACTCAGTCTACAGCCTCAGTCCAGGGCATTTAGATCTCCGCCAGAGCAGTGAAGCGGTCCTGAACTGTGCCGTGTTGCTGGAGGGGGTGGGCAGCACCAGACCACAGAACTTCTGACGGAGAGGCACAGGCTAATTCTGGGACTCCCCCTAAGTGTAGCTTGGGAGGTCCATACCCACAGTCCTGACACCTTAGCAACAGGGAATCTGTTAGAAGCCCCGTGACCCAGACAGGCCACTCTGAAACACAACCCTTCTGACAGGGAAAAAGCAGCTGAGATTAGTGCCCCCTACCCCAGTCCAAGTGCTGTGACGCTTTGTGAACTCCATATTGGAACTCCCTGCCCGCACCCACTTTGGCAGGGCTCTCAATCTACTGCCTCAGTCTACAGCATCTAGAGCTCGATCCGGAGCAGTAAAGCTGTTCTGAACTACTGCCTGTTGCCAGAGCAGATGGGCTGCACCAAACCAAAGAGCTTCTGACAGAGAGGCACAGGTTGATACTGAAACACTCCCCACCCCCGAGAAGAGTGTAGAAGGACCACAACCACTGTCCTGACACCCTAGCTACAGGGAAACTGCCAAAAGCTACATCGGTGCAGTCAGGCTAGACTGGAGCACAGTGATTCTAGCCAGGAAAAGACAGTTAACCTTCCCCGAAATCAAGCACTGTGAACAGGGTGTGAATTCCACATCAGAACTCCCTGATGGCACCTGCATTGCCCCTCAGCTGAATACCCAGGTTATAACACAAGAGAGCTCTGACTCAGGAGCAGTGAAACAACCCCTGACCACTGCTCACTGCCTGGGTGACGTGGGTTGTACCAGATCACAGTGCCTCTGGTTATAAGGCACACGCTGAGTCTGAGAAACCCCTGAGAGCAGCTTGGGAGGACCATGATCACGGTCCCGACGCATAAGCTGCAGGGGAGCTGCAGGTCTAATCTACAGTCTGTGGCCTATGAACCCGTACTGGCATCACTAAGAACACCAGGTGGATCTCAGGAACCTGCAGGCAGGAATAACTAATCCCACTCCAATCTCTGACGAGAGTTCCCAACTGGGACACAACAGGAAGGGGTGAGCTCTGGGAGACAGACTCAGAACCAGTCCCCACACAAGCCCCCATCCAGCCTGTGGAGAGCTACAAATCACCAAGTTATACGCCTTTACACCAAAGCTACCTTCTTGGCACCAAGCCCAGAATGCACCAGGAACAAACAACTAAGAACAACGAGATGGCTAAAGGCCAGCAAAAGAACAGAACTGACAAAAGTCAGGGAAATATGACTCGAACAAAATTCAGCTATGCTAGTACAGCAAGCCCTGACCATCCTACCACAGCTGAAACACATGAAAATGATGACAAATCTATACTTTAGAAAGTGATGAGTCCTTACAAGAAGAAATTAAATCCCTGAAAGAATTTAAAGAATCCTCAACTTTACAAATGAAAGCAGTGGAGAATACCATTAGAGACCTCCAAGCCAACCCAGCCAAATATGAATGGGAAAGAGACAAGGCTGTGAAAGATTTGAAAGATCGGCAGACAAAGACATCTAAATTGGAGCAGGAAACTTTAAAACGTATAAAAGTGTTCAAGACTTGGATCTGGAAATGGAAGCAATAAAGAAAACACAGAGGGAGACAATCCTGGAGGTGGAAAACCAAGGGAAGAGAACAGGAACTATAGACATGTGTATCACAAATAGGATACAAGAGATGGAAGACAGAATCTCAGGCGTGGAAGATTCAATTGAAGAAATCAGTACAATAACCAAAGGAAATAAGAAATCTAAAAAAGCTCTCACCCACAACATCCAAGAAATCAAGGACTCAATGAAAAGACAGAACCTAAGAATTATAGGCATAGATGAAAGAGAAGACTCCCGACTCCAAGTTCAAAAAAACATCTTCAACAAAATCATGGAAGAAAACTTCCCAAACTTAAAGAAAGAGATGCTGATAAAATTCCAAAAGCATACAGAACTCAAAACAGATTAGACCAGAAAAGAAATTCTCGCCACATAATAATTGAAACTCCAAATGTATAGAACAAAGAAAGAATATTGAAAGCCATAAGAGAAAAAGGTCAAGTAATGTATAATTGCAGACCCATCAGAATTAAACCTGACTTCTCCTCACAAACTTTAAAAGCCAGAAGGGCCTGGGCAGATCTCCTACAAGCACTAAGAGACCATAGGTGCCAGCCCAGACTACTTTACCCAGCAAAGCTTTCTATCAACATAGACGGAGAAAACAAGATATTCCATGTCAATGACAAATTTAAACAGTATCTATTCACAAATCCAGCTCTACACAAGATCCTAGAAGAAAATTTCCAACCCAGGGAAAATAATTACACCCAAGAAAACATATGAAACAAAAAACCCCGCTTCAGTTAAACCAAAAGAAACACATAACCACCACCTATATCAAAATAATAGGAAATAGCAACTTATGGTCACTAACATCCCTCAACATCAATAGGCTCAAATCACCAATAGAAAGACACAGGCTTACAGAATGGATCTGTAAACAAGACCCATCATTTTCCTGCATACAAGAAACACATCTCACTAACAAAGATAGACTCTACCTAAGAGTAAAGGGCTGGGAAAAGGTTTTCCAAGCAAATGTTCCCAGGAAGCAAGCTAGAGGAGCCATTCCAATATTAAATGAAATAGACTTTCAACTGAAATTAACCAAAAAAGATGAAAAGAGCACTACATACTTGTTAAAGAAAAAATTCATCAAGATGACATCTCAATACTGAATATCTATGCCCCAAATACAAAGGCACCCATATTTGTAAAAGAAACTCTTCTAAACCTTAAACCACACATCAATCCCCACACATTAATAGTGGGAGACTTCAACATCCCACTCACACAAATGGACAGGTCATTGAGACAGAAACCAAACAGAAATAATGAGACTAACAGAGATCATGAACCAAATGGACCTAACAGATATCTACAGAACGTTTCACCCAAACACAAAAGAATACACCTTCTTCTCAGCACCTCACGGAACCTTCTCCAAAATTGACCATATAGTTGGTCACAGAGATAGCCTCAACAGATACAAGAACATTGAAATAACCCCTTGTATCTTATCAGACCACCATGGATTAAAACTGAACTTCAACAACAACAGAAATAACAAAAAGCCTACACATTCATGGAAACTGAACAACTCTCTACTCAATGACTACTGGGTCAGAGAGCAAATAAAGAAGGAAATCAAAGACTTCTTAAAACAACAACAATGAAGGCACAACATACCCAAACCTATGGGACACAATGAAAGCAATGCTACGAGGAAAGTTCATAGCACTACTAAGTACCTTCAAAAAGAAAATTGTGATAGTTCATATTAGTAACTTAACAGCACAACTGGAAAAGCTAGAAAAAAAAAGAAGAAAACAATCCCAAGAGGAGAAGGCAGGAAATCATCAAACGTAGGTCTGAAATCAATAACATAGAAACAAAACGAACAATTCAAAGAATCAACGAAACCAAGAGTTGGTTCTTTGAGAAAATCAACAAAATAGACAAACCTTAGCCAAACTAACTAAAAGGCAGAGGGAAAATACCCAGTTCAACAAAATCAAAAATGAAAAGGGTGAAATAACAACAGACATTGAAGAAATCCAGAGAATCTTTAGGTCCTACTTCAAAAATCTGTACCTAAGCAAAATGGACAATTTTCTTGATAGTTTTCACCTACCAAAGTTAAATCAAGATCAAGTTGACACATTAAACAGTCCTATAACCCCTAAGGAAATAAAAATAGTCATTAAAAGTCTCCCAACCAAAAAAAGTTCAGGGCCAGATGGTTTCAGCACAGAATTCTACCAGACATTCAAAGAAGAGCTAATACCAATACTCTTCAAACTCTTCCACAAAACAGAAACAGAAGGAACACTGCCAAATTCATTCTATGAGGCCACAGTCACCCTGATACCTAAACCACACAAAGACCCAATAAGGAAAGAGAACTTCAGACCAACTTCCCTCATGAACATAGACGAAAAAATACTTAATAAATTACTTGCAAACTGAATCCAAGAACACATCAAAAGTTATCATACACCATGATCAAGTAGGCTTCATCCCAGGAATGCAGGGGTGGTTCAACATATGAAAAGCCGTCAATGTAATCCACCATATAAACAAGCTGAAAGAAAAAAAAATCACATGATCATCTCTCGCTAGATGCTGAAAAAGCATTTGACAAAATCCAACACCTCTTCATGCTGAAAGTTCTGGAGAGCTGGCATACAAGGACCATACCTAGAAATAATAAAGGCAATATACAGCAAGCTGGTAGCTAGCAACAAATTAAATGGAGAGAAACTTAAAGCATTTCCTCTAAAGTCAGGGACAAGGCAAGGATGCCTACTCTCTCTATATCTCATCAACACAGTACTTGAAGTTCTAGCTAGACCAATAAGACAACTAAAGGAGATCAAGGAGATACAAATTGGAAATGAAGAAGTCAAATTATTCCTATTCGCAGATGATATGATAGTATACATAAGCGACCCCAAAAATTCCACCAGAGAACTACTACAACTGATAAACACCTTCAGCAAGGTGGCTGGATACAAAATCAATTAAAAAAATCAGAAGCCCTTCTTTATACAACAAATAAATGGTCTGAGAAAGAAATTAGGGAAACAACACCCTTCACAATAGCCACAAACAATATAAAATATCTGGGGGTAACTCTAACTAAGCAAGTGAAAGACCTATATGACAAGAACTTCAAGTCCTTGAAGAAAAAGATTAAAGAGGACATCAGAAGATGGAAAGATCTCCCATGCTCATGGATAGGTAGGATCAACATAATAAAAATGGCCACCCTACCAAAAGCTATATACAGATTCAATGCAATTCCTATCAAAATATCACCACAATTCTTTATAGACCTAGAAAAAGCAATTCTCAACTTCATATGGAATAACAAAAACCCAGAATAGCTAAATCAATCCTGTAATACAAAAAATTTTTAAAAATCTGGAGGCATCACCACCCCAGATTTCAAGCTGTACTATAGAGCAATAGTAATAAAAACAGCATGGTACTGGTATAGAAACAGACCAGTGGATCAACTGAATTGAATTGAAGACCCAGAGAAATGAACCCACACAACTATGATCACTAAATTTTTGACAAAGAAGCCAAAACCGTACAGTGAAAAAAGGACAGCATCTTCAGCAAATGGTGCTGGTCTAACAGGATGTCAACATGTAAAAGAATGCAAATTGACCCATACTTATCACCTTGCCAAAAACTTAAGTCCAAGTGGATCAAAGACTTGAACATAAAACCCAACACACTAAATCAAATAGAAGAGAAAGTGGGAAAAAGCCTCGAACTCATTGGCACAGGTGAGAACTTCCTGAATAGAACAACAATAGCTCAGGCTCTAAGTCCAACAATCAATAAATAGGACCTCATGAAACTGAAAAGTTTCTGTAAGACAAAGGAAACTGCCATTTGAACAAAAGGGCAACCTACAGATTGGGAAAAGATCTTTACCAACCCCACATCCCACAGAGGGCAAATATCCATAATTTATAAAGAACTCAAGAAATTCAACACCAAGAAATCAAATAATCCAATCAAAAAATGGGGAACAGAGCTAAACCAAGAATTCACAAAGGAGGAATCGCTAATGGCCAAGAGAGACTTGAAGAAATGCTCAACATCCTTAGTCATCAGAGAAATGCAACTCAAGATGACCCTGAGATTCTATCTCACACCTGTCAGAATGGTTAAGATCAAAAACTCAAATGACAGCACATGCTGGCAAGGCTGTGGAGAAAAGGGAACACTACTCCATTGCTGGTGGGAGTGCAAACTTCTACAACCATTATGGGAATCAGTCTGGCGATACCTTAGAAAACTGGGAATAGCTCTACCTCAAGACCCAGCCATACCACTTCTGGGTATACATCCAAATGATTCCTCACCAAACCACAAGGACGTTTCCTCATCTATGTTCATAGCAGCCTTATTTGTAATAGCTAGAAACTGGAAACAATCCAGATGTCCCTCAACTGACGAATGGATAAAAAAAACTGTAGCACATCTACTACTCATGTACTGTGTTACCCAAAAGTTTACTATTTGCAATAAATGTTCATTATGGCATTCCATAAACCCATCACTTGAATGGTGCTTTTATATATCAGCTCTTTAATTTTTAAACCACTACCACAACTGCAGATATTATTCTTCTCAGTTTCTAGAGGATGAAATGGGAACTCAGAGGAAATAAAGTGACTTGCTCCTAAAACAAAGATGATAAAACCTAGAAATAAATAAGAGCCCTTATAGGTGTTTATCGTGTTAAATACCATGTTCTTTTGTTTTGTATTGATTTTGTTGCTGTCGATTTTTTGAGACAAGGTCTTACTTTGTAATCCAGGGTGGCCTTAAAGTCACTTGCAATTTCATACTGAGTAAGTATTACTATCTTGTAACAGCCCTACTCTGTTTAACCTGGAAGGAAACTTAAACAAACCAGATGCACTGCTTATGAACAGGCTCATCTACATTCTTGAGGAAAACCAGAAATAACTACAAAATCCCATTTATCCGATTTGAGCAAAGTAAATACTGACACTAGTCCTTACATTTAATTAGTCTGGCACATTTTAACAACCATATTAAAAGGAGGAAAGGAATAATGGTAAGTTAAGTAAGACTTGAAGGATTTCTTTTAAACCCCATGAACATCTGTCCTATGTTTAATACCAAGTCATTTCAAGCAAAGGCTAAGGACAGAAGGCCAGAGCCAGCTCTAAGAATTTCAATGATGTACAACTCAAACATGCATAGGGAGATTAAAGTTATTTTATTAAATCATGCACATCACGTGTGTTAGTGCAAATAGTTTAATCTGTACTCCAGAAATTCTATTGTACGTTTTATCTTTACAAAATAGATTTCAAACAATTATTTACTTTAAAAAAGGTAATTTTGAAGTTATGCATTTCAGAACAGTATTTGCAATAACTATATACAAGAGGTACTGGGTACCACTGGCATATTAGCACTCTGTGGTGGAGTGGCTTCCTGCAACAGAGAAAGGTAAAATGAACTATATGACAGTATTTTCTACAAGTCATTTGTGGCTAATTCCTCCATAAATCTAGTGATTCTCCCAGCAACAATCCCAAATAGCTTTAAATACAACTTTTAAAATAAAAACAATGACTGCCAAACATCACAAGGCAAATTATATCCTAAACTCCTATCTTAGTATCTGGCTAGATCTGGGTATTTTCATAGAACATTTAAGCCAATTCACTGAGATTCCCTCCAAGTCTTCACTGACTGAAGAAAATTTAACTATGTGATATTTTAGGATATTGACATGACTATGGTATTGCACAAAACCATAGCTAAACTTCAACCTCTGTGCTTTAAATGTATATATAATGTCAAGCAGTGCTTAGGTGTGTCACTGTGCATGGAATACTATCAATCTTGAAAATGGTGCTACTAATTAACAGAGTGTCCCAATTAACAATAAAAAGAGAATAACCATTTGTATACCCAACCAAGAAATCTGTTGGTAGGTAACATCAGTTCACCTTGAATGTGAATTAGCTCCACGTCATAACCAAATTAAGTCAGTAAAAGCTTATCTAAACAGATATAATTCTTCCTTCAATTAAACATGCTTGGAGGAACGGATGACAGAAAAAAAATCATGCTTTGTAAAACTGCTGTGTGAGCAGGAAACTTGGCTTTAAAGAAACCGTTTCTTAATTACATGAGATTGAGTAAGTTACATTCCGATTCACTCAACAGTTTGGTTGACTGCACTGAAATTAAGCTATTATGTTTTTGCTCCCAGAAATATTTCAGTTTGCTCAAGAAATTACAAACTCTCATGGAAAGTTTTTCAGAACCGATGTCCTTCACATTTTCAAGTCACATTAAGGCTGCACAAATGTGTGTATCCCCAAATTATCATTATAAGAGAATATTTTCCAAATGTATTTTTCCTTAAAAAAAAAAATCCACACAAATAATTGTCTAAGTCTTGTTCCCAATAGCTCAGTGGTTTTATAACAAGTAAAAATGGCATAGATATGTAAAAAATATATATATATATGTGTGTGTGTGTGTATATATTTAAACTGATAGGCACTGAGCACACAGGGCCTCTCTTCCAATGCATGTATGTATTGGTTGTTCGGTTTGAGTAGTTATCGAATCAGAAAAATTAATTATGTGGCCATCAGAATTCAGAGTAAAATATCTATAAATTTATGGTATAAATAATTTGGTGCACTAAGAAGCCTACTTTAGGCCACCATAATATTCAGAGTCTCAACATACTAATTTAAAAATTACATGTAAAACCAAATAAATTCACAACTTTATATCATCTCTATAGACAGATATATTTTATATAAGTTAAAGCAATGACCCTACAGCTGTATTCTTGCACTTTGCTGTTTTAAGAGGTAAAAAGGAAGAAAATGGTTCTGCTTGTCCCCAGCATGAGTGTGATGCCAGCTTCGAGAGGGAGGACGGTGTACAGACTCAAGACACACTGTCATGGAGAAGCTCTGGCCAGAGCTGGCACATACAGCACAATAGCTGTCACTGCAACCAGGGCCGCCAACATGGGCATCCAGGGCCAGGGTTTCTGTGTGGAAAGAAACCAAGAGTCAATGTCACATTCTCCCCTCTTTTTTCATACATATTTAAACCTTTGGTGAACTGAGCCCCCAAAACTTAAAAGATGATTAGAAAACTCTTGTCTTTGTATTGTAAAGGTAATGCAGAAAGAAAGGAAAACAAGGGAGAACCACACTAGCAGGACCATTATGTGGATGCCTGAACACCCCGGGAAAGTCCTGGACTGATTTCAACTTTGTTATAGTTGAATCTTGGTTATTTTAAATCCATTTCTAGGCTGTGCCTGCTGCATCCACTGTGCTATCCACAGATTGAGTAGAACTGATGCCCACAGTGCACTTCTGCTGAAAAGCTTGTTTGTTTCTATGAAAATCAGAGTTCCAAGATGGGGTAGAAAGAAAATGGTCCAGGCTTGATTCTGTAGCTTGAAATCAAAGAAGGTTCAAATCAGATGAGGGGCAAGTGGAGAAGGGCCATTAAGACCCTGCCTGTGAGATTCCTCTGATGAGCATGCTCTAAAGGCAAAGTGCAGATGGGCTTCCTGTTCAGCGGTCAGCTTTCATAACATCTATTTACTTTGGTTGCTAACTTTATTCTTACTGGTATTCTGAAAGTATTTTTGAGAAATACTTTGATTTACAGATCAGAGCTCAAAAAGTTGTTATAAAGCTTTCTTATATTCTCACAAGTCAATTTTCACTGGTGTTGAAATTGTGACCCAATGGTTCAGTATACTAATCTCTTTATCGTTCATCTTCATAGAAAACAGGTAAAGGATTAAAGAAAAGAAGAAGAAGAAAAGAAAAAAAAAAAGCCAAAACTACACCATGGAAAGGAAGAAAGGAAAGGTAACACAGCTAGCTAGCTGATTATTTCAAAGATGCAAACTCTTCATTTCTCATTCAAATCTGATTGAACACATAACTGGGACATGGGTGGTGATATTGCAGAAATTCACTGCTTACTCCAGTTTGCTAGAGACAAAAACTCAGTTAAAGGAAGCATATTAACAACTTAGCTTGAGGTTAATTTATGGTTAGCATTAGTACAAAAGAAACAAGACACAATGTTATATGATTAGCTGATTGCTCATTAGTGTGACACAAACACACAGCATACTAAATGAAGGGTTTGCGTCAGGTAACAAAATACCTGTGTGATTCTGCCATGCACTCTAGTACAAATATGGCACAAACAGGTGACAGGGACAAACAGACAAGGACTCAACAGTAGTGCTTGTACCTTTCTCTACCACAATGGACCGAAACACCAAAACAGGAAAGCCAGGAATAGGCCGATGAATACGGCTGGGACAGGTTGTAATATGGAGGGCTGAAGAAGGGAAGGGATATTAAAATCATTTTATGCTATGAAAAAAATCTGATAAGATGTTTTAGACCCCAGGGGGTGGTTGGAGAAGAAGGAAAGGAAGACTGAGGTAACAGAAGTACACCATTTAGGTTTTGCACCAATTCAAACATTTTAAAGACATCTAACACAATTCAGAATGATGGGCTGTAATACAAACTAAGAAACTACTACTTTAAAAGGAACGGTTGGAAGCAACAGCCAATGGGCTTGTCCCCAAATATCCTACGAAGCAAAACAACTCCAGGCAGAGCAATGATGACAGTTTATCAAGTGACGCTCTGTTTGACAATATATTATTTTTTGTTTCATATCTGAAGTCCACTAATTAATAAGTATATTTCCATGGCAACAGAAAGATTATATCTTATTCTTCCATCAAAATTCATTTTCCTTCTAACCAAAATTATTTCACTTTTTAAGTGATATTGATTTAAAGCTTAAAATACATCTTCTGTAGTAATGTGAACTTGATGAGGCAAGAGATACGGCATAATGTAGGGTAACTAGGCAGCTACAGATTACAACTTCCCCTCTTGTAAACATATCTGATTTCTTTTAAAGGGGAAGGGAATCACTTGGAAATATACACCTATATGGCAAAAGAAAGAGAGAAAAAAAATTCATTCTGAAGGTAAATAGTTTTATAAAACTATAAATAGTAACAGAAGAGGAAGGGTCATTCTGATCATGTAAGATGTCTTTGTAGGTTAATTTAGCAGGAAGTGGACTGAAATTCTATAATTAGATATGAATTAACACAAAAAAGATATCAAACCATTATAATCTAATTTTAGATTTCTATATGCATTAAAAAATAAATGCAACCCACTTTTTATTAGCATAAAATCTTCAACCCTTCAATTTCTAAAAGGCTCCTACCTAAGCAGCAATCCTGTATTGTCTAAAACCTGTAACTTTAGTAAGCAAAGGACAGCTGGACACAACTCATAAGCATTCTGTGAAAACTGTACAACTGGATGGCCATGCAACATCACTTGTCTGTGCTTGTGCTGCAAGTCAAGCAGCTACAGAGACCACGTGGCTAACATCCACTGCCGTGTCCAAGCTGCGACAGAGTTTGGAGAAGTCTAAGAGCACAACCAACCACACTGAACATCCATCAGTTAGAGCCCACAAATGATCACCAAAACAAACAACACGACATTCATTTAGTATAACATCATCTTAAAGACCTTCTTTTCTAACAACTGAGAAACAAGTGTTATCAAACTCAATTTATAGCCAAATGTTTTTTTCATCTCTATGCCTGTGACCCCACTCTCTCTCCCTCTCCTTCTCTCTCAAACATTAGAAAGCTCTATATCAATTTACCAAATACTGATAGATGCCATGTAAACAGAAAGCTTTTGAGAATGTACATTACTAGTATAAAACAAAAACCATACTAAAGCTCTGCCTTCTGAGACAACCTAATGCTGAGAACCAGCATGTACCATGTCTCCCAAATGACCCCAGTAGCACAGGCTTCATTTCCCAGCAGGAAAGAAACAAAGGCCAGATGACGACTTAGTGGCAGAACTTCAGATTCATCTGGGCAAACCAGACAGTTCTTCTAAGTTGTTTTACTGATAGATGTTTTCCAGCAGGCGCGATTCAAGCTTTTCTATGGGTGTCCACGTTAAAGGGGAAAATTCTTACTTAAAAGAAAGTCCACAGCACAATGGTTCTATCACAGATATTCATAATGAAAAGCTTTCTTCTCCGGTACCCAGGCTGTCAGTTTCCAACATCATAATAAAGTCTCCTGAAAGACATTCTCAGGCCTCTGATACTCCCCTCAGAGGAAGCTAGGCTAAGTAGGTAAACACTTACATTATTTCCTTTCTCTCGCAGCAGCTTCAGGTTGTCTTTACACTGTTTGAGCTCATCTGTGATTGATTGCTTTTCTTGCTCGGTCATTTCAAACTTCAACTTCAATTCTGAGAGTACAGTCTGTGTCTTTTCATACTAAAGGCAAAGAAAAGAAGAGTGTGCAGACTTGACTTAAAATGGGTATGAAGCTATGGTTCTAGTTAGGTATAAATACCGGGAACTTTAACACCAAAGTCAATTCTTTCTGTATCAAGAAAGATAAGAATCCCAGGCACCCATAGTAAGAAACCTTTAATGTTGACTTAATCCTATGTAATGACTCTCTTGCCCTGGTGTTAAAATCAAGGAAAAGAGCATGCCAGGTCGCCATAGATCATAATATAAAGGCTCACTCTTCCATCAAGTAAGAAGAGGAGAAATTGATTTTTTTTCTTTTGAGCAAAAAAAATCAGGCAGAAACAAATCCTATGGTCTAACTAAATGGCAATGGTCTCCTGGTAATTAAAAGTAAGCCTCATTAGCCAAGTTACTGAATCTTGAACTAAAGAGCATTTAACTTTCAGTAGCTCTTCTACTACTCAGCACTAGGGGATATCGTCAGTGCACTATCGGTGAGTTTTCTAGGCAAATAAGGCAGAGAAATGCAACTGACATACTTACCACAAAGACTGGAGTGAATTGACACTTAAAACCTATCAGCACCAACTTAAAAGGCCTTTTTAATTCTGTTTCTAATAGAAAAGTTTCCATAAAAGAGCAAGTCGTTTTCCACTCTTGAAACCTGTATATGTGTGTTTGTGTGCATGTATGTGTGTAATATAGACATAATACATATTTATATAAATAATGTCTGACTTTCATACAAACTATCCCTTGAACATAGGTCAAACCAATGTGATACACAGTGTGGTTTGATCTTTTAATTAATGTTTCCAAGAAGCTGGAATTCTAACTGGTTCCATTTCTAAGTACTGCAGCTCACTGAAGTCTAGGCTCCCAAGGGGCACTGTTCTGTTGCTGGTCGTGCCTCTGTCTCCACTTGTGCTGCCCCATTCTGCCATCTCTGAGTGTTTCAGAAGGAAAACAGGAAGACAAGGACTGAATAGAAAACAAATATACCATGAGTGAGTCTGTCACAAAGGCTCCTCCTCTTCTCTCAACATGGCTTAGGAGAATGGAAGGTTTCTACTTCTTCTCTACCTATTACATCCAGAACTTAACAAAGGACGCCTTTATAATACTGCTCTTGAAATAAAAACACCTTGAAGTAGAGAGGACCTCATCAATACTCAATAAAGACAAATATTAAGAAAGATGAAAATGTGAAGAAAAAAAACCATTAGGACAGAAGCAGACAGGGAAGAGGCATACAGGTTACCAGGAAGGAGAAGAAAAATATCAAAGAAACGTTGTTACCTACGAACATTCCTAGAACAGCCCTGGGCAGTGCTCTAAAAAAATGACCTAAAGACTGAAAGCCATGGGTTCTGTGACAGGTGTTTTTCAGGTGATGTGAGGGTCTGTGAACTTCTCCCAAAAGGCAGAAGGCTACTGGGAGGTTGCCAGCAAAATGTCAGTGATTCTAGACTAGTTTTTGTACCATAGAACACAATCAGTTCTTAGTGATGATGACACAGCTCCTAACAGCACTAATAAAGTAAAGGATACATCAAAAGTGCTTTGTTAAACAAATGTTTCCTCTCCTTCCCTTTTCCACCATGTTTTCATCAAGACTGCACTCTCCATCAGAACACTAATCTTCTCTACACTTCAGTGACCATGGGGCAGAACCACAGAAAGCAGAGCAGTCACAGGGACGTTGCTGCAGAACTCCAGCACAGGAGTGCTTGGAGAGGACTCTGGCTCAACAGGAAGACAGGAAAGGTAAGCACCAATCCTGAGTCAATCTTTCCAGGGCAGCCTCAGGTGTCAGTGTTTTCTGTCCTCTCTGGTTGGAAGGCTTCTTTGAGACAGAGTCTAATGTAGCCTAGGTCGGCACCAATTCGAGACCTATCTCAGGTTCCTAGGTGAGGAGACTGCAAGTGTATGCCACACACTGGTGGAACTCACTGAATTACAATACATAAAAGATTTATAAATTCAAATATAAATATATTCTTTATTCAATTCAAAAGATATTCAATTCTTTTAATATTGAGCATTAAAATTATTTCTCATACTTTTTCTTTGGAGTTATTCACACAAAAGTCACCATAGATAAAGCTTTAACCAGTAGAGGTCACGCTCCACAGCCTTAGCTTTACACCTTGTGTGGATGTCACTTCTGTTCCCTCTTGCTTTGTAACTTGGAAGTTAACGAGTGAGTTCAATCTTAAGAGAGAAATATCATATAACATTACCAACACCTATGGCTCTGCTTCATAACTAATCATTTCTGGGGTTATTCAGCTCGCAACAGTTTAACCTGTTAAAGGACTGAAGATACACAACCAGGATTTTGAACACATTAACCGTGATTCCATGAGAGAAAGGAGAGCACAGGGAAATGTTGAAAAGAGGTAAATAGGCATTACTAAAAAGTAATAATGTATTTGCAGTGTATTACACAGAGATAAAAACCTTATTAAAACTATTTTACTTACAGACTAGTATCCAGTGTGTTGACAGAAGGACAAACAGAGCAATTTCACATTACAAAGGAATGTGATGACCATACATTATCTCACAAGGAAAAACAGTGAACAAGAAAATAGGAAAGAAACATACTGACAAGCTCAGACATATTTTTAAATATGCTGCATTTAATGCAATCCAAAGACGAGCAACAGTTTAGATGCTGTGACAACATGCCACTGTCATTTGTGGGAACAGTTAAAGCATTTGGCACTGATTATTCAGGAATTGAAAACAGACAAACAAATAATGCAACAAAATGGCCAATGTATTCATAACATAGGACAGAATCATCTTCCAACCACAAATTCTTCCCAAATATTGAAAGAATTATGGTACATGGACTGGAAGGGCACAAAGTGCTTACAGTATTAAATATTAGGATATTTACTTTGGCACAAAATTTGTGTTTCACCCAAATGAGGCCTTTTCCTAAAATATACATCCTTAACCAGGTAAAGCATAACATTTCAAAATCAATGTATCTACACAAATATAAAAACTGTTGCAGTTTTTTGCCCTTTAGAAATAAGCACAAAGACAGAAGAACAATAATCATTTCCAAATTCAGGACACTCCAGGCAAAGTGCAAAGAGAAACTTGCATTAATAAAATTTCCTAAAATCAACTTTCAGAAAATTTATTTTTAAAGACAAAGAGCCATCTTCTACTTCCTTCTAACTTATGAAGAATCTTGCCTGTAAGCAAGTCTACAGCTGACTCTTCCTGATGAACAGACAGACTTTATTAATCTGCATCCTTAGCTGCCCAGGAATCAGTGTAGGAAGGGCAGCCGGAGCAAACACAACTTTTACTGCCCTGTTGTCAGCTTTAAGGAAATGCACCGATCCTGTTCAGAAAGACCTTGGGTGGGTCCCTTCCAAAGTCAATCCCCCACCATTTTTAATACAATTAATCAAAAAGCTAATGAAATCAAGGTATAAGCAAAATCATACAAAAATTTAAATGGGAGTATTTGTGAAGATGAAAAGACAGTGGAGAGGAAAACACAGTTTCACAGAACAGGCATATTTGGCTGCCTTTTGTGTATAGGTGAATTTTAAGTAACTTTTTTTCTTGTTTGTTTTCTGACACAGGATCTCATGTAGCCTAAACTGACCTCAAAGTCGCTATGTTGCTAAGGCTGACCTTGAACTTCTGATTCTCCTGCTCTACCTCCCAGTGCTAGGATTGTAGGTGTGCATCACCATGGCCATCTGTATATACATTTTACTTTGATGTTTTGAGCTAGGGTTCATTATGTAACCCAGCCCAGCCTTAAACTCATTGCAAGCCTCCTGTCTCAGCCTTCCAGGTGCTGGGATGACAGACATGAGCTATTACACCAGAGTGACATTTTGAGTTGAGCATATAGCTCAAACACTAGTGTTGCCCTGGTTTGCCTTCTGAAAGAACAGTTCATTAAATATGACAGTTCATCAAATATCTCTTTGATAGTTAAACAACAGACCGAGCTTCTACAAAGGGTCTCTTATGTCAGTCAGAGAAAAATTAAAAACTAACTCTTATATCTATATGCTTGAAAACAAACACTTGATAAATTCTCTTGATATGGACCGTGACACACACCTAGAAATGACAAGTCTGGAGTGTTCCAAGTGTCAAGTGACAGGTTATATGGTTTCTGCTTTTCTTTATTTCTAAGTAGCATGGATATCTGATTTGCCTTTGGCTTTATGCCCAACCATAATTGGGCTCAGAATGTCTTTTCGCTTTACCTCTTTCTGTACGTCCTTTGCTTGGTTTTCAGCCTTACTGAGAAGAGTTTTTAAGTCTGCTGAGTCCCGAAGGTGTTGTTCTTTCAAAGATCCCACTTGGTTCTCGAGTTCTTTCCTAGTCATCTGAAGGATGCTGAGGTCACTTGTGAGCTCCAAACTCTGCTTTTGAGAACTGCAACATAAACAATGACAGTCATTACAGCAGACACGGCCCAGAGGAAACCCAGTTCACCAGGTGAGAGCAGATTTCACAGCAGGGAAAAAAAAAAAAGGTATTTTAAAAAAAGGAAGATAATTTTAGTAAGGAAAAGGCATTAAAAATCCCTTTAAGTTTAAAGCTGTATCCTTTCAAATATAAAAGTAGAAATTTTATAAATAGAAGGAAATGACTAATTGTATTTTGGGAGGCTTCTTTGAACTTTTACTGTTTTCTTGTTTTGAGATAG
>CAJQZJ010000307.1:604138-651032 GCA_907164525.1 Lophiomys imhausi | reverse complement strand
TTATGCTAGTAAAGTGCCTAATTTACCAGATGGACCCTCTTTCCAGCTCCTTTTCCATCAATTTTGAAATTTAACAGTAAGACAGGAAAACTTTACTTGGAACTTAAATAAAAACCGGAAAACAAAAAGAAAATCTTCTTCAAGAACGAAAGTGAGGACTAGCAAGGCTCGACGGAGAGAGGCACTTCCAAGCCATCCAAGGACCTGTGTTTTACCCTGGAATCTCTCAAGGCAGCAGGATAGAACCGATTGCCTAAAAGTTGTCCTCTTAACTCCACATTTATACCTCTCCCCATACTAACACCACAAATAAACTAAAAAAACAACAACAAAAAAAAAAAAACTTCAGGATTTTTTTTTTCTTTTTTGGTGTGTTTGGTTTTGGTGTGTGTGTGGTCATATTTGTTTTGAGACAGGGTCTCACTATGTAGCCCTGTCTATTCTGAACCTCAGTATGCAAACTAAGTTGGTATGAGATCTGTCTCTGCCTTATAAATGAAAATTTTGTTAAACTACATTTATTAATACCTATATTTATTAACACCTATAGCCTATAAACATCTAATACCTAACAACATATAAACCTTACCCCAACCCTTTTGAAAGGATACCAAGATTTTCTAGCACAGGTCAATGAGGGTAACTTGTCACCCTTCTATCTACACCTCAAAAGAGTGATCAGCAGTCGGGCTCTGGCATAGTTATGGCAGTACTATTTCAGCTTAGGTTTGAGGCCTTCTCCTCTCAGGAAGCCTCTGCTGCCCGTGGGCTCATGTGGTCAGTTGACCTCAGCAGTTCAGCATGGGGCCTGGTTTCAGTCAGCAGAGAGTTGTACACAGGACACCTTTTGAACTTGCTGAACCCCTCAGGGCAGCAGCTGCACCTCAGGCCTCAGGTGGTGCTGTCATTTGAGATATTGATGCTCTCTCTCCTCATGCCATGTGTACTTCACTACTATGGTACTGATCCTGCTACTGGCTCTCTCTCACCAGCTGGTCTCGGCTTATGTTAGCATGGACTCAGGGCACACATGGATTAGCAGGCATCTTGAGGGGCTCTCCTTCTCGAGCTTAAATAGGGCGTGGTTCTCCTGGTTTCTCAAGATAACTGGCAGCTCTTGGACTCTCTCTAGGTACTTTCCAGGCCCTCGGCCATGCCCCTCCTTAGGGAGCTTTCTGATAGGTCTCTGCAGCTTTGTAGCCACGCCCCCAGCAAGGCACCTCAGGTTTCATGTTTCCTCAGTCCAACCGGGAATCCACCCATTTCCGCTCCTCTCAACTTCTTTTGAAGAAAGGTATCATCCAAAAGCCCTTTCTCTCAGTTTCCCAGGCATACCAATTATATCTGTTTGCCCAGGATCACACAATGCCATGTGCCAGGCCAATCTGCATTCTAAAAACCATTACCACTACACTGCCTCCCAAATGCTATGAATAAAGATGTGCAGTAGCAGCAAAAAAAAAAAAAGATTTTGAAAGTATTATAGCAATGTAACTTGTAAAATTCAAAATAAAAATGTGTGTGTGACAATATTTAAAGAAAAAGATCATTTGAGGGTGACATAGTAGGAGTTGGAGGGTAATGAACAATGTAGTTATAGTTTAACTTTTAAAAATACTGTCAACCATAAAAATAAAATAAAAACTAGACTGGATGCTCCATTGTACTTAATTTGTACCCAATATCATATACACAGCAGATAAGTATACTTGCTGAATTATTAACTGGTGTAACCTTAGTGATTTAACTGAAATAAATTTAATTCAGCATTACCCACTTCCCTAACATCTTTCCTTTCTAATTACTCTGCTGCTCATCTTTTGCTGTACTAAAACTTTTAGTGGGCCAGAAAGATGACTCAGTGCCTAAGATAGCTTGCTAAGCAGCCATGAGGACTGAAGTTAAGATTCTAGTACCCAGGCAAAAGCTGGTGACTTGCAAATACCTACAACTCCAGCTCGGAGAGATCTCATACCATCTTCTGACCTCTGAATGAACACAGGCCTCCAAAATATATACATATACAAATATGCATGTGCTCGAGTATACACACACACACACACACACACACACACACACACACACACACACACAAAACCAAACAAATCTTTAAAAATATTTTGGCTATTGAATACTGACTAACATCATCTGGTAAGTCATCTGATACATTTTTATATTGTTTTCTCATTGTATTTTATATTCTTTTGCTTATAAGTAGTTCAGCTATACTACAAGCAAGTTCTAGGCTAGCCTGGTCTATAGAGTAAGACCTTGTAGCAAAAAGAAAAAAATAAAATAAAATAAGGATTCTTACTACAATAGGGGACAAGACAACAAATACATAAAAATGATACAGTTATGAAATCATTCTTTGATTCCTACTGTAGCAATAACTAATTGGATGAAAATAATCAATATGCTAAAATATAAGTGGTAACAAGCCTGAGGTTTACTGGAACATATATATATATATATATATATATATATATATATATGGTCATAGACAATTCTCCATAAGGTACTTATTAGTTACAAAAAGAAAATTAGTTACTTTGCAAGGAGAAACCTGGGAGACATCTTAAATAGCCAAAGTTAATGTCACCAAAAACAGAACAATTCAATATCAAGCACTTTCTGACATGGGACCTAATATTTCTGTAAGATATACATAGTTCAAATCTAGTAATGAGGAGGCATTAGTCACATCCAAACTGAGAGACATTTTAATTGTTCCATGCTGTTCAAAATTGTTAATGTCATGAAACTCAAAGGAGATTGAAGAGACATAACAAAAACAATGCAGATTCAGGACTCCTTTGTCACAGTACGTTTTTGAGACAACTGGAAAATGAGAATGAAGTCAGCAGATTCAAATACAGTAATATCAATATTAATTTTTTAATTTTGAGAATGGCATAGCAGACACAGAGAAGAAACTGAATATATGTAGCGAAGTATTTAGGAGTAAAGGTTATCATGTCTGCAACTAGTTCTTAGTAATCCATGGGTAAAAGGAGAGAGATAAGAGAAAGGAGGGGAAAATAATGATGAAAAAATTTTTGATAAAGTGAATAAATATGGGTGCAATGCTTACATTTGGAGAATTTGAATGAAGAGTATATGAAATTCTTAGTCCTAATGCTGTAACTTTTCTGTAGGTCAGGAATTATGTCAAAGTAAAAAAAAATTAAAAGAAATTGTCTACATATATTTAAATACAGCAAATATGATAGAATATTAACATTTACTGAATCTAGGAAGTAAACATACATAGGTGTTTCTGGTTTCCTTCAACTCTTACCATGTTTGTGTTTTTTAATAATTAAAACAAATCTCTCTTAGAGTAACCTATCCTAATGCCACCATCTTAGGACAAGCCCAATCATTTTTGACTAAATTCTATCACCATATCTTGGCCTTCTGTGTTATCATTACAAGCACAGTAAGAGTAAATGAATTACTGCAGCAGCTAACAGAAGGCTGCTTTGCTTTAGTGGATCCTCATACCTGAGGATCCAGCTCTGAAGTCTATACAGAGACAATTCCTCATCCACAGTACAACACTTCCCTTGATAGGTCACACTGTGAAACAAAGCTGACACAGCATTTCCCTTTCAGATGAAATAACAAGGAAGTGGGTTTTATGCCAAATAACCACATTCTATAGGAGAAAGTATAATCAATGCCAGCATGAGCTGTGCTTATACAAGGGAACACTATTTGCAAATTAGTTCTCTGAACCATATAAAGGACTAACATTTTAACTCCAAAAAATAAGATGGTATGTATCAAATCATACAAACACAAACTCTAGAGTATTTGGTCAAAGAAATAGTACTACTACTGACTAAAAATCTTTGCAAATTAGGTTTGATGCAATAAACACAAATAACCACATTCAAACTAATCACATAGCTAGTGTGCAGATTGTCCTTCTAAACAACCAAGAGCCAATTGTTACCAAAGACTAATGAGAAATCTTTTTGTGCTAAGGCTGATTAAGCATCTGTTTTTCACAAGGTTTGGTGGGAAAGTACTTTATTAGTTTAGTTTATTGTGGCTTAAGTCTACTTTTATAGTGCCCGATTTTTTTCCCTAAAAATGGAGTTTTTTAATCAATCTGCTTCACAATCTTGGGAAAGAGGCTGGTTCTGAGTATTAATGGGAAATGTTCAGATGGATAAAGGCAAGCATTCCGCAGACTAATTTATTTTCTCTACCATTTCTTTTGGAGGCTGAGCCTTATCTAGCATAGGCTAGCCTCAAAGGAACTTGCAGTATTGCCTCAACCTTCCAAGTAGCTATCATTAAAGGCATGTGCTACAACACCTAAGCCCGTTTTATTTAGCTATAAAAGTCAAGTGGAATAAATATTAAGAAATTATGCCTTTCTAGAATTTGGAAAGCTGAGGCAGGAGGATCTTGATGGTTGAGACCTTAAAAACTTGTTTTATTCTTAACAGTACTTGCTTATCTTTAGAGTTGTGACTCCAATGACTAAATAAAACAAAATTATATACAGTGTGGACCTCAGAAGTACAGGTATCCTCCATGTGCACAGAAGCCCAAACTATGACACTGGTGCCTGAGAAGTGGCCCAGAACCCAGCTTCTCAGGCCAAGGCTAAATTCTGTAGATACTTATTATTCATGAGCCAACAAAATTCATAAGTATTAGCCTACAGAAGAACTACATATGTCCTAAATTAAATTTGGTTTTACAAAATTATGTTCCAAACAGAGACTCAGACCCTTTTAGTACACATGGTGGAAAAATACCAAACCCAAGATCTGTCTATGCTTCATGTGCCTAAAACAGACACTATGATATCAACTGACAGAAGTGATCTAGCTGAGGCAGCTACTGAGAGGGTGTGTCCTCTTTACCCTTTTTCAGAAAGTTTGACAGTAGTAGGTTAGTTTGTAAACCAAATTGTCTACCATAACTATGTGCACATGTGGGACAGTCCCAGGTGGCTGCCAAACTGCAAATTTAACTTTGGCAGTGGGACTCTTATAGCTGAATTTTGACCCCCTTGTCTCTGCTAATCAGCCAGATTTCTTCTTGGCAGTTGGTTCCTTTGCCAGTTCTTTAGTCATTCCCGCTTTGTTTTGCTTTGTTTTGTTGTTTTTGTTCAGTAATTTCTCCTATTACCAGCATCCACTCACAGAGAAAATTCCTAAACTGAGCTACCTTCTGCCAGACCAAGTCTTCTCTTTAATTACATTTACCCTACAAGGCCTGTGTTTCACCCTTCGTGTGTTCTTGCATGGATGACTGATAGATATTATTCCTACTGCAAACATCAGTCCTATCTTTAAGAAATCCACACCTCCCTTTCTCTTCTTGGCATACTCTCAACTCACTTTTAACCATCTTCTTTGGGAATCCTATACAGACTACTGTGCCACCTCTGTTCCTGACCAGGAAGTTAGGCATACTTTCTAAAGTTCCCATCATACTCATTAAAGAGACATACTGCTCCTCCCTACGGTTGCAACCTCAAGCAGGCATGCTGGCATACCTGCAATCCCAGCACTTAGGAAGTAGAAGCAGCAAGAACAGGAGTTAAAGCTATACAGTAAGTTGAAGGCCGCCTGAACTACATGAAACTGTTTCAAAATTCAAAACAAAGGAGGAGAAAGAAAAGAAAAGAAGACTGTGGGTTTCTTATGTGCCTATCTCTGTGTCTTCCAGTTCAATAAATACCTCAAAAATAAATAAAATAAACTTTTTGGCCCTAGTTTCTGTTCTGCACGCTTAGCTTTCTCTGTGGTTCCTACCTAGTGTGAGCATACACAACCGGGACATTTTGTCTCATTATTCAATCTGGAGTCAAATGATCAAGTTTATGATTTTCTCTCTCTCTCCTTAATATGGCATGCATCATGAGATATACTTTTAGAGACATCACAAATGATCTTTCTTCCAAGATGCTCCAACTGACTTTCTATCTTTACAACAACAACACACATGCACACAGATGGACACACACACACACACACACACACACACACACACACACAACAAATGACAACAACAAAAACCCCAACCAAACAAAACAGTCCTTTCTTTGACTCCTGGTTGTAACAATTCCCAGCAATCAGCTTATCATCTATCTTTCTCTGTCTTCAAAATGACAAAGAAAGCAAACACGTTTGTGGGGTCTTTAGGAACCACTGTAAAATACTTAAGAGAATTAACAAATGAGGAGTCATATGAATTTTAAGGCTTGTCAGACCTACAGATCCTAAAGATGGAGCCTGTAGACTGTGTAGAGGTTATATGGGAGGAGCTCCTAGGAATGGGTTATATGGGAGGAGCTCCTAGGAATGGGCACCAGCAGACAGAGAGCAGGAAGTGAGGACCTTTAACAAGGACCTTTCCTAGTGATCAGCAGGAAGTCTGCGAGTAAAAGGCGTGAGGTGACCACATTGAACGTCACGAGGTCATATGAGAGGAGGGCACAAGAGGAAGCCTGTGGCAGGGACTAGCCTTTTCATTTTGGTACAACAAGCTGTCTGGGCAGGGTGTTCACTGCCTGTTTGTGGGGAATGTTAAGGATGAGGTACTAAGAAAATGTGAACCACCAAGATTCCACAATATCTTCATTTATTGCCAACTGACTAGAAACTCTTTAAATCCCAAGTAAATCATAAGAGTCTTTGAAACTACTAAGTTCTCTAAATCTCTATATTAGAAATCATTAGGCAAAAGCCTGTTCTTTTTTAAGTTTATTTTGGGGGGGAATTTCAAGCATATAAAAACCTGTGGTTTGGGGGGCTGGAGAGAAGGCTCAGCGGTTAAGAGCACTGACTGTTCTTCCAAAGGACCAGGTTCAAATCCCAGCACCATATAGCAGCTCACAGCTGCCTGTAATTTCCGGGTGTGGTGGCGCAAGCCTTTAATCCCAGCACTAGGGAGGCAGAGCTCTGTGAGATCAAGGCCAGCCTGGTCTACAAAGTGAGTCCAGGAGAGTTAAGGATACACAGAGAAACTCTGTCTATGAAAAAAAAAAAACAAAAACAAAAACAAAAACAAAACCTGGTTTAATCTACTCTCTCTCAAAGGAGTCCTAACGTCACATAAATTGTGAACATGGCATAGATGTTCTGCTGCTGTCATGGTCTCACTGGTCTGTCTCAGTGAATACTGACCCAATGACAGACTCTTTCCTAACCCTAGATCACTAACATGAATAGCACACAACAACTCCCAATAAATAAGTTTTGAAGGAAAGAATAATATTTGAAAACAATGAGTCAGATACAAAATTCCAATTAGAAAGATAAATGGGGTATTTAAGTGTCACTCCTTTCTAATCCTGAAAGGTAACGATGAGGTCTGATAATTTACTCTCTTCCTTCAAGAGAAAATTCCCAGTTGGGTGTGGTAGTGTACCTTATAATCTCAGCACTCAGAAAGCTGGGGTACTGCTTGAGAACCTGTCCCAACTGTCCTACACCAAAACAGAGAATTCTATCAGGCTATTGCACCTCATTATACAGATTACAAACCATAATCCCACAAAATCAAACACAATTTAAATGTTTCCAGTAAGTTACAGTGGATGAATCATTTTAGGAAGTACAAAACTCTTACAAAAGAAAAGTAATAATTACCATTTAAAGTAATGATGATTATTTCTTGGCAACTCTTATAAAATTCACCTGCTCCTAGTCAAGCATGGAATGACTTAACACTCCATTTTCTCTTTTTTTAGGATTTATTGTGTATATGAATGTTTTTCCTGCACATATACATGTGCACCACATACACACCTGATGCCCATGGAAGTCAGAAGGGTTCTGGGTCCCCTCAAACTAAAGTTATGGGTGCATGCACTGAGAACCGAACTGAGGTCCTCCAGAGCACCAGATGCTCTCTCTTAACCACTGAGCCACTGCTCTAGACTATTAACATTCTGTTAACTAAAGAACAAGCTGCAAGGTGATGGAGAGATGCTCAGCAGTTAAGTGTGTATACTGCTTGGTCAGAGTGCCAAAGTTTAGGTGTTAGCACCCACAATAGACAGCTACAATCTCCTGTAACTCCACCTCCAGGGAATCTGATAACCTCTGTAGCCTCCACAGATACCTTCACTTAAATACACATGCCTCCACATAGATATACACACATACTTAATTAAAATAAATCTAAAAGTAACTTTTAAAAAGTCAAGTTGTAAAATCTATTTTACTGAGAGGTAGACAGATCTCTAAATTTGCTATACAGTTGAAGATAGTCTTGAGTTCCTTATTTTCCTGCCCTCCCAAATGTTGATATTACAGGCATGTGCCACCATCTCAAGCTTCAAAATCTTTGAACAGCTGTTTTTAAATATTATTTCATTAACAAAAGTGAGCGGCCATACAAAAATGTAAGGAGGGAAGGAGAGACAGGGAAAGTGTGTGTGTGCTCATGCACACAAATGTGCATGGGATACAGGCATATATGTCCCCATACAGACATGCACATGTGTGGACACATACACATGTGTACTTGTGAGTATGGCAGTCAGAGGTCAATGTCGGGTGTCTTCCTCTATCTATACATACACATAATTAAAAATAAATTAAAATAAATAAAGCATTAATACAATAAACAATCATAATGCTACCTAAAAATTAATTAGAATTTAGCTGACAAAAAGATTTGAGAGATTTATACAGCACAAAAGACCATATAAACTGCCACCTTAAAAATGAATAATAAACTGCCACCTTTATGAGTGATTATTACTTAATTTCCTCCTTTCTTAATTTTCCACGTTCCCATAAAGCTCCGAGGCTCTGTTCACCACTGCCCATTACCAGTTCTATGGCTGTTTAACAGTGTTCCCTTTCCCAGTACCAGCCTGTCTGCTTGTTTATTTGTTTTACAATGCTGGGAATCTTGCAAGACTAGGGCCTTGTGCCTGCATGGTAGGTACTCTCACAATGACCTACATCAGCATAACAACATCTTACATAAAAATGATTTTGCATTTCTGTGAAGATTTCTAAACTGCAAACAGTAATTTATCTTAATTACTATGATATGAAAGAAATCATGCCTTCTCAACACCAAAGTCATCTACAGCACAGATGAGTAAGCAAAGGAAACTGTGATCAGACTGAAGGACACACTGGCTGTCTGGGTCAGCAATCCTCAGGAACTTCCCTGGGTTGTGGAATTCAGAGCAAAAATGCCCCCAGGAGCCATGCAATTTTCAGTGTCCATGAGAAGGAAAAGGAAAGTAAGGATGTGCAGATGGAGGACCACTGAGAGAGTATGAGTAAACAACTAGGCCAGCAGCAGGGTCATGCATGATGAGCCAAGCCTCCTCCCTCATATCCCAACATTCAGTCTAAGCTGTGATGTCCCTCAGTAGTCCTGCTGGAACAATAGGTATGTGTACAAAGAGAAACTTCTCCAGGCTACTACTGTTGTTCCTCTCCCAGAGAGCTTCCTGATTGGTGTTAGTACACCACTCCCCACATATTCATCCACTGGACTGAAACTTTCTGGTGTAAAGAGAAGCAATGAAAAACAGTAAATGCTGAGATCACAGATTTATCATTAAGTCTTCCCCCAAGACACTTCATTTTATAATACTCTTGTAAGTAACTGATATTTACTATCCACTATATTCTAAAAGAGTAACTACCGACAGATAAATGCACTGAGGTTTATCACAAAATTTCTCAGCCCATTGAGAGAGGGAGACTTAAGTCTTCCCTGGGGATGAGGCCCTAATTAGCTACCCAATTACTAAGCCCTCAGTTCTGAAACCATATACATTGAGGCTACACTAAACAGATTGTACAGGTTGTATTAATGAATTTATGTATATACACATAATAAAAATAATGGTGAGTAAAAAACAAGGCCATGAATTTGAGAGGAAATGGATGGAGCGAAGGAGCTGGAGGGAGAAAAGCTGTAATTGGGGGAAAAAAAAAATCTTAGCCCCAAATATCTCAAAGAGTCTTAAGAACTAGAAAATTACTACAAAATCAGGAAGAGCAGAAAAGTTCACATTCAAGGACTTCTAGCACATGACATCACAAGTATATGGTTCTTTCTAGAAAGTTTAAAAGGTCTTACCTTACCCTAATTATAATACATTTCTATTAGAAAAATGAGGAAAACACAAACACAACTGCATTTCAAGTTCAACCACTTATTGCTTTGTCTTCACCGTATCAAATTATTCTGTAATTTAAATGTGTACACATATTTCTTAGCAGGCATTGAGCACCAACACTTTAAATTTTAGCTCCTCCTACTTTATACGACCTTGTTAAATCAGTGAACTAAAATGTAAAGCTTCACATACACATGAAACAGATTTTGTATTCTGTTTTAAAATGTCATGGAAACACAGTAAAGTACCTTTTAGTAGAGACACTTTAGCAAGGGGTTCATTTAGGTCTTGCTCATCCATCTGGGCGTCTACACGAGGGAGAAAGAGAATTATAGAGTTTTAAATCTATCAGCAAACTATTATTACCATAAAAAATAAACTATCTCCTATACTTGGATAGTTGAAAATAGTTTTAACAAAATATCCAAGATTTTATACAGGGATCTGATGAGTCAAAACACTGCTTTTTCATTAAATGATAAAAAATAAACTATCTCCTATACTTGGATAGTTGAAAATAGTTTTAACAAAATATCCAAGATTTTATACAGGGATCTGATGAGTCAAAACACTGCTTTTTCATTAAATGCAAACTCTGAAGTTTCCATGCACATGAATCAGTAAACCTAAATGCCCAGAGCCCGCTCAATCTGTGAACACTAGGTTAGCACCCACCTGTGGTGTCGTCGCTGCTTTTTTCCTTGCTTGGACTCAGAGTATCTGATAAGTCAGATTCCTTTGTTTTTGCCTGGTTTTCTATTAGGAAAAACACAAAAGTCAAAATGTTATTATAAGTCAACACCTTCTATTAAGAAAACTGCTTTAAGCATAATTGCTCAATCTATCCCAATGCAAAACAGTGTTTAAAAAAAAAACCCAACTGAGATCACTGAATCTCTCTGTTCCTCACCACCCAATTCAAAATGCAATGCTAGTTATTTCCCAGAGCTCACAGAGAATCGTAATGTGGATGCTGCCTGCTATGCAGAGGGCTGGGGCTCATAATTCAAGTCTGTCTACTTATCAACTCAGAACAAAAATGCAGTGAGCTTTGCTACAGTAATCAGGGAAGCACAACAAATGCAACAAAATTCTCAGAGGGATGTGGACATTGCCTGAAGATAATAGAAGAAAAAGGCCACATTATACATGACAGCTGGAAGCTTTCCTTAGTGCAGAGTCAGAAAACCACTCTAAAACTCACAATCATAAAAGTACTAGTTAAGATGAAGACTCCGTTTCTAAAGAAAACTACACAAATTTGAACTACAACAAGGGGGACCAGTTTTTAAACATTCTAGTGGTGTTTTCGAGAGCTCCTCTGCCACCACTGACCAAGTCATTCTAAGCTATTGTTCTCAAAGAGCCAATCATAGGCCAACAGTTTATTAAAGATGATGAGTGGTTAAATCCCAATAAATAGCTGTAAGAGCAAACCTATGTATTCTATGGCATTCTTTGGGATAGGACTCACAGAGAAGGTCACTCCCTCTCTTGACTAAAACCCTACAGCATCACTACAGGCTTCAGTTAAGCCTCAGTTGCACAGGCTTCCTCACAGGGCTTCCTCACAGGGCTATGCTAGCTCACCGCTAGCTCACCGCAGACTGCAGTTATTGGCTTGAGTCTCCATCTCCCTCACCTCAACAACCATTTTCTCTATCTGGCCTATTTATGCTGCAAGGTATAGCTTTCACCTCATTAACTCTAAGGAAACAATTATTTCTCTAGTATGTTATTCTTTTTTATTATATCTCTTCTGTTGTTTTTCTCTTTCCCTTGTTGATCATATTCCACTTTCTGGGAGAATACAGGTGATATTTTTCTAATGGGATAATCATTTATTAAGTGGATTACTATCATAATGATTAGAAATAATCCCAGCATATATCTGAATGTACCATTCTGACAATATATATAAAAAAATTAAACATGCAAAACCATGGACTAGAGTGAGGATCAGCAGCTAAGAGCATTTACTAAATTCTAGCAGAGAACCCTAGGTTTTCCAGCATCTACAGAATGGCTCACAACTGACTATAACTCCAAGTCCTGGGGATGCAACACCCCTTCTGGCTCCTGTGGACATCAACACATATATGGTGCACATACATGCAGAATACTCATACATATAAAATTAATAAATCTAATAAATAAATAAATAAAGTTTATAAACCCACTTTTACTTTTCCCTAAGGAAAGAACTGATAGTGAGGTATTATTACAGGATGCTTACTACAGTACTATCATTATGGGAAAATGAAATGTGTACCAAAAAACTCAAGATATATTCAATATTATTAATCAAAAATTAAAGCACAGTAAAATAATATATATTAAAATATTTATTTATTTAATTAAAACTATTTAGAGTATTTAGAGATTGTTTCATTTTACTCCCTGCCCTCCTTTTTTTTTTTCTTTTCTGAGACAGGGGCTCATAGTGTATCCCATGTATCCCTTTCTTATGATTCTCCTGCCTCAGCTAGTAAGTACTGGGACTACAGCCCATACACAATTCTCAAGGTCTAGGAGCATACACAACAAAGGTATGGATGCTTATTGTTAGAGATAGGTACATGAGGGTATTTATTAACATGACTAAATCCACTCAAGAATGAAAAAGAAGACAAAACAAATGATAGGACATCTATTTCTTTTTAAAACATCTATTGTTGATCATGAAGCAGTATCTAACTTTGTAGTATTAAAAAGTCATTACTAGAACTAGAGAGATGACTCAACAATTAAGGCTTTGTATTGCTCTTCCAGATAATCTGAGTTCAGTTCCCAGTACCTGACTTAGGCAATTCACACCCACTTGTTAAGTCTAGTTCTAGAGGATCTAACACCTTCTTCTGAATTCCAAGGGAACCTACACTCACATGCATACATCAACACAGAGACACACATATAATATACATATAATCTAAAACCAGCAAAAATCAATCTTTAAAAAGTAGAAACTATTTTTAATTATGTGTAGATGTGTATGTCTGCATGTGGATATGTGCATACAACTGAAAGTGCCTACAGAGGCCAGAGGTATCTGATTCCCTGTAGATGAAATCACAGAAGGCTGTGAACTGCCTGACGTGGGAGGTGGGAACTGAATGCTGGTCCTTTGGAAAACCAGCAAGTACTCCTAACTGCTGAGCCATCTCTCCAGGCCCTTTTTCATATTTTAAAAATTCACTTGATTGCTTTTTCTCTGCAGTATTTAATCATTAAGATACATATAAAAGAAAGTGGAAGAACTAGCAACATAGTAACAAAACTATCCCTAAACTGAGGAACATTAAGGTGACTGTCTCACTGTCTCTAGTAGGCACAACTACTGCAAAACAAACACTCCAACCATTGGTCGTTTATGCATATACCACTGGACTCATTGAAGATCAAGAATGAAGAAGAATTCACTTGTTGTATTTTAGACAAGGTCTCATTCTGTATCTTAGGTTGGCGTGGAACTTGCTATGTAGCCCAGAATGGCCTCATATTCATGGCAATCCTCTTGCCTTAGCCTCCTGATGCTGGAATCAAAGTAACAAATCTAGCTGAATTAGCCTTTGCTCAACATGAGAATGATGTTTCCTGCTTTATAAGCAGTATGTCATTAAATTCTCACAAAAGGGCTGGCAAGATGGCTCAGCAGAAAAAGGCACTTGCTTCCATGTCTGACAACCTTAGCTCAATTCTTAGAACCCACACAGTAGAAGGAGAGAACCAGTTCACACAGGCTATCATCATCCAGCCTACACAGGTATGCCATGCATGGCAAGCGTACACCTCCACACTCACAAATAAACAAATATACAAATGCTTTTAAGGCTACCACAATGACCTCATGAGTAAAATTTCACTTTACAAATGAGGAAGGTAAATCCAGGCATGATGGGAGATGCTTGTAATCCCAGCACTGGGGAGATGCTGCCATCAGAGGGTCATGGGTTCAAGTCCAGTCAATGATACACAGTGACACCCTGTCTCAAAACCAAAACAACCAGCCTAACACACACACACACACACACAAACACACACACACACACACACACACACACACACACACACACCAAGAACAGCGGGAAAACTGAGGTTTAAAGACTTAAGTATGCTGACTTAAGGACATAGAGTTAGTAGAATTATCTTCTTGCATCCCTTTCTACTTCTAAGCTACTACAGATATACAATGACAGTAACTTGAGGTAGTTCTAAATCAGAAAGCACACACAGATTTAAAATTTTAACTTTTATGGCCACGCAGTTTGGCAGTGTGAAAAATACTAACAAATGTTGATTAATAAAATATGAAACTTATATTATCATTAATAGAAAATGAATTAAACTCAATTGCATGGACTTATTTGCCACCATAGATTTAATAAATGTCTGACTGAAATAAAGAACCTTGCCAGGCATAGTGGTGCACAACTTTAATCCTAGCACTTGGGAGGCAGAGGCAGGTGGATCTCTGTGAGTTGGAGGTCAGCCTAGTCTTACAAAGTGAGTCCAGGAGAGATACACAGAGAAACCCTGTCTCAAAAAAAAAAAATCAAAATAAAGAACCTTGAACATTTGTCCAATTTGTTCCTTAAGATAAAAACCCAGCCAATTGTGGCCCTCCCCATTTGTAATCTCAGCACAAAGAAGGCTGAGACAGGAGCTCAAGGCTAAATGAGACTACACAGTGAGAGCCTGTCTCAAGAACATAAAACAAAAAACAAACCAAGAAAAGACCCAGAAGTTGAAATGCTGACTCAAAACAGGTTTTTTCAAAACTTTCTATGCTTATTTTTTTTAAATCAGTAGTGTTGCACACATCTTTTCAAAATCGTCACCTGCTTTCAAGCAAATACATTCTATTCCAGAATGCACTAAAGTACTAAGGCAGCAAGGCACTTTTCTTAAAGAAACACCAATCACCTTCTCCCTCTGCTTTGCTTCCAGTGTGAAGTGTTGGTTACTCAATCAACAGATTGGGATGGGAACTTAGGTGGTGAAGCAAAGGCTATTTTAAAAGCTGTTCTCATCTCACTTTAATAAGATGAAATAAACTGCATATGTACTAAAAATAGTTCACTATTCTGAAACCTAATGCCTGTTTGCCAGAACAATATTAGCATTGCATAGTCTATGCATTCTTTCTCCTAATATGGCATCTACTGTGCACAAAACTCAGAATGAAAGCTACCAGACATATGAAATAACACAATTTAAAAACATTTTTAAAAAAACAAGCTAACCCAGTTATTCTAACAATATAGAATATACTAAAATAAAGTGTTACAAACTCTTATCATTTGCTGTTTAACAGACTAGAACTGTGAAGCTAGTATTAAATTTTATGTTGGCAAAGTCTGAAAAAGTTCTACTCTAACAATAAACACATTCCACCAGGTTTATTTATCACATTTTCCTATGCTTAAAAGCAGCAGTATGATGCTTTAAGACTTAATTTTATTCCCTGAGTTTAATCACTGTAATGATAATAATAAAATACCAAAAAACTGCTTTGACAAATTACTGAACTGTTAGTTATAAAATATAACACAATTTCTCATTGACAAAAGCCATCACTTTTGTTTTAATCAAACTGAGATAACAAAGTAGAGAAATAGTGAATATCACAAGGAATGTTAAAGATACAATAATCTTCAAAATAAAATTTTAGGCATTTTTCACTCATTAAAGGTTTGCATTGTATTGATTAAAATTTTGAGATAAAATCTGAAAACAATGTAAAGATGACACAGAAAGATCAAAAACAAATCTATCACATTAACTTTAAAACCATACACAGTGCCTACATTAAAAGAAACTTTACTACGTTTTCTTAAAAATAGACATCCAAATATTTTATATAATGTCTAATAATGTTACTAGATTGACATTTTGCAAGTTTATTAAATTGACATTTAATAAGCTCATGGCTAAAATAAAACTTTGACATTTTAAACTAACTATCATTATCCAAAATAACTGTAAAACCATAGGGGGAAAACAGAAAACTAACCTTTTGAAAGCTTTGAGTCTTCTACCACTTTGGTTAGATGCCCCTGCACAATCAGCTTCTCTGCCAAAGAAAATCAGCGTTACTACCCAAGCTCAAACAGAGCTGCATTCCCCGAGTGGAGCAGTGTAACACATTCCATGACCAAATTTAAAGACGACAGCATTACCCCTATGACCAAGCTTCAACAAAAAGCTTAAACCTTGGAGAGGAGCTAGAGAACTTACTAGAACAATCAAACAAATGCAGAAAACTGAGAGTAAGAAAAGAATATGCCTTCTGTTTTCACTAGATATCATCATATTGTATAAAAGAAACAAACAATGTAAAATCTTTAAGTCGAGATTGAAGTTGAAATAAAGGAATTCTGGGAAGGTAGTTTACTTAAAGAGGGAAAAACAATGCAATACCAATAGTTTACTCTTTCCTGTTGCTACAACTCAGAGGTCTATATAACACACATTAAGAAAATGTATGATTTTAGAACAGCTAGCTATTTAAAACAAATGTTAAAAAATAGCACTGCTTTTTACAATTTACGTGAAGTTATCTTTTCACATTCTGCACTTCACTGAGGCAGATAATATATCTATTCTGCATATTTCGTTCTTTTCTCCTGTATACCAAGCTGGTGTCCTTCAATCAGCTCCTCTGTGCTATGTGAAACAATTTTTCTGTTCTTTGACTCTCCAACTGCAATTTAGTCTGCACCCACCAATCAATCACTAAAACCACACCAACAGCACTACACCCTCTTGCTGCCCAAGTCCACAGCTCCTTTTCATTTCTTACACGCTGCTTATCTGCCTTTCCTAAAAAACAAAGACAGATTCTTATGAGGAGGGTAATAGGGAATGAAGGTAGAATCTTGTTCAAACAGGCTAATACTGTACCACTGAGCAATATTACCTGCCCTCCTTTTACATTCTACTTTGAGACAAAAGTTGCCTATGCTTGCCTTGAACTTGTGATTCTCCTCTTCACCCTCCCAAGTAGCTAGGAATATAGATCAGATGCCACCAGATCCATTTCCTACTTATGCAATTTGAAGAGGCACTAGTCCTACAAGTCATGAAGTCTAACCTGCCCTACCTATTCTCTGTCTTAATCTACCTCACTCCCAAAATGTACTTCCTACAAGTATTAACTTTTAACCATTTTCCCATTATATTCATTTTATGTATGTATGTATGTATGTATGTATGTATATAAGTATATTCTGTATGTTTTTTGAGGCAGTATCTCACTATGGAGCCCAGCATAACCTGGAACTCACAGTCCTTCTGTCCCACCTTCAAAGTAATGGCATTAACAGGCAGGCATGTAGTACATTTACATTTTTAAATTATATATTTCAAGAAAAAAAAATCTCCATTGTAGACATTAATCAAATCTCTTATACATGGCTATCTTATAGTTTTGTAAAGTTCTGTAAAGTTTTGTAATATCTTAAAGTATTATCTTTGGAGGAGTAACATGTTGCCAATCTATTAGTATTTTATTGACTATCTCACAAGACTTATATAATTTATATAAATTAATACAATATACTATATTTCTTTCCTAACACAACATTCAGTATATTGGGAGTTTTTTAAACTGTTTTTTTTTTTAACTGATCTTTTCCCCCAGTTTGACCAAAACAAAATTCCTGATATTGATATCTCCATAGCCAACCTTTTCCCATTTTGTTTGCTTGTTTGTTTGTTTTTTAAAGACAGAGTCTCACTATGTAGCCCAGGCTGGCCTCCAATTTCAGACGCTCTTGCTTTGACCTCCTAAGTGCTAGTACTTATTGTACCTCATCACACCTGGCTTTTTCTCAGCCTTTTAATTTTACTGCCTTAGTCTCAACTGTATCCTGCACTGTGTTCCTGACCCTGAATTCTAAATCTTTCTCTTGTTTTAGTCTCTCTTTTTATTATTGTAAAATAACTTATGATAATTTCATGGAAAGGAATGAACAGAAGGTAAATGATTTGTTATTCTTTTCCTCTGAAAATGCTAGTTTCCTACTAATACTCTGATATTTATTTGACAGCTTAACTAGGTCCACGATTCTACAGAAAATAATTTTCCTTCAGAGTGTTAAAGGTTTTAAAGCTGTTTCCTAGCTTCCACCTGGGTAAATCCAATGATCATCTGAATCCTGTTCCTCATGGGTGGTAAGGATTTCTAGCACTTATAATACTGGATCTTCCTGTCCTTTCTGAGTACCTGGGGCTAACACTCCAATTCTGTGGCCCTAGCCAGGGCCAAAGCGTGTACAAGAGGATGGGAGTTTCCTACTTCTCACTTGCACCCTCCCTACACTACTGGAACTCTAGAATCATCTTTTGAGCAGCAACATCATGGTAAAGACTATTAACCATCATAAATCCTAGGTAATGATGTGGCAAAGTGCTCTCACCACAACAGACAAGCAGCTTAAATAAGAAATAAATACTTGACAAATTAAGCTCTAAGAACATAGAAATTGCTCAGTGATTAAGAGCAAGTGCTCTTGCAGAGGAGCTAGTTCCATTCCTACCATCAGCATGGAGGCATGTCCATCTGTAACTCCAGTCCTAGGGGATCTGACACACTCTTCTGGCCTCTGTGGGCACCAAGCATGCACACAGTACAAATATATACATGTAGACAAAATAATCATTTACACAAAACAAAAAACAATCTTTAAAAAATAAATACAGGAATACAAAGTTTGGAAAGAGGAAAGGAAAGATCAAAAAAGACTTCAAGGTTTATATATGGTCATATTATAATTTTGCTTATGATGAATCTTCTCTTTATCCCTAGAGCTCTTAAATTCCCTTACCCCATTCTATCCCCCACAGTAGAGAGAGAACCCAGGGTAATATACTACTGGGCCATTTGTCCAACCATTTTTTTGTTACTTTCCACCACCTCTAACTAAAATTCACATAGACCACCTATTTCAAAGGAACAATTCAGTAATATTTAGTACATTCATAATATCTAAAACATTTTCATCACCCAAAAAGAAGCATATAAACATTAAGTATTTATTCCCCAGCCTTCCTCTCCTGGAAGAGGCCCTGGCTGGTTCTGATTTGTTTTCTATCACTTGATTTCTTCATTCTGAATGCTTCCCATAAACAGATCAATGCAGTGTGTACCTCCAGGTCTGGTTTAGCTTGTGACCTTTTAAGTCACAATGTGATGAACATTCAGTGCATCTTCTTGGTTTACAATGTAGACTTTCAATACCTTTCACTGGGAGGATTATCTTATATACTGTTTTACTCCTTGGTATGTTCATATTCTCTCTCCATCTCCCTCGTGTGTGTGTGTGTGTGTGTGTGTGTGTGTGTGTGTGTGTGTGTCTCCTTCCCTGCATCCCATTTTCTTTCCTTCTCATACCTAACATACCTGAACTTATTATTCACATGTAACATTTTCAGAATAATTCCTTATTTTAAAAATTTGACTTAGAAAATTTAAATTTTTACTGAAAAGTTCTTATCATTTTTACTTTCTAGAATATTTACCTTTTAAAACCCTTGTGCTGATTTAAAAGACTCTAGTATCATACTCTTATTTATCATAAGTTTTACTTGCACTGCAATTTTTAACAGACAATATCATCTTTTCCTTGTTCTTTATATCTATCTTTCTGAAAAAGTAATTACATTTTTAAAAAGTTTTCTTCTGCTTTATACATTTTTCCTGTTTCTTCCCTGGTCACGATGTCCTGTTTTTCTTCTATTCAAACTTGGCAAAGTTCTAGAAGTATATACAGGATACATGGTAGTTCAGAAGACATGTGAGTATCAGTTCCTGGTTGGGCCAAGGTAAAGGAAATAAAGTGCAGACTATTCTTTAGGTAAACCCACACCCTTGCTTAAAGCACCACGTGGACTCTTCCCTCCTGAGCTCCTAGTGCTTTTGGGATCTGAGCTGTACATTTAAAATGAGTTCTCTCCCCCCCTCCCAAACACACTCCCCTACTCCCTGCCCTTCTGGCCCTATCTACCTACCCTTCCTCTCATCAGAGATCCAAAGAAAGAATTTCCATGTAACATAACTTCAGATCTTGAAGGAGCTGTCTTGCAACAAATGAAAGAGATAAAATAGAGGTCTCTCTCTCTCTCTCACTCATGGTTTGTTTGATCATCTTTTAGTGTTCCTCTAGAGAGGGAATTACTATTCATACTCTTGTTCCTCCTCTTTCATCTGAGGCAGGGTCTCATCTTGTAGGCCATGTTGTCTTGTCTTAGCCTCCTCAGCGCTAGGATTACAGGCATATGCCACCACACCAGTGTCACATTTAAGCCATGTGTATTTATTGTCAAAAACAGTACACACACAAGAACATTGCTTTAAAGGGGTGGGTTTTTATAAAGTTGATTTCTATGAGAATATTGTCCATTCAAAGAAACAGAACCTTCCTATCAACATCCAAAGCCCTACACATTATCCACATTCTCTCCCCCACTAAGGCAAGGACTATCTGACTTTATAATACTTAGTCTTTCATACTTATTTATTTTCTCCCTTTCTTGGTATATACATGTGTATATGCATGTGTGGGTATACATGAACGTGTGCATATGCATATGAAAACACAGATTACACTGGGTGACTTCCTCAGTTTTCTCACATTATTTTTTGAGAGATGATTTTTTTTTTTTTTCTGAACTTGGTCTCACCGTTCAGCTAAACCAGATACCCAACACATCTTCCTGTCTTTGCCTCCCCATTTCTGGGATTACAGGGATGTGCCACCATGCCCAGATTTTCACACAGCTACTAGAGATCCCTCTGGTCTTTATGCTTGTGCAACAAGCACTTTGCCAGCCAACTATCTCTCTGTTTACTCTCACATGTCTTCAGTCACAAGACCCAAACATATCTGACTAAATATAACTTTAATTGTTTTAAACTTCCTGTAAGTCAAATACTACAGTGTGTATTCTTACATATTAAGCTTCTTTCACCCAGCAGATCACAGTGCATTTGTTCACTTATATTGAAAGTCTTTGGGTTGTTTCCAGTTTTGAACTATTATAAACGCTGATGCTATGAACATCCTTGAGTTTTAATCTGGTGTATTTCCTTGGGCACTTCTATAAGGAGCTTACTCTAGAGAGCAAAACTGACAACATAATAATTTTAACTACACTGGGAATCATCATCTAAGCATTTAGTGTAGCCACAGAGCATAGAATAATAAAATTATAAAAGCTACTGAATCTGGCAAAACCTACTAGATGGGAACTAAGCTTATTTCTTGGTTCACAGGAATCAGTTATGTACCACAGAAATAAAGAAGAAAGTAACAGTCCTCAAAAGAAGACTAGAGGGAGCTAGGTATGTAAAGATTAGGCTCTTAAGACTAGTTTCCTTGAATGACAAGGACAACTAACTAAAATGCTAAGGCAAAACATAAGCACAAATAGGGATCCTAGATAAACTAAAAGACAGAGAACTAGGCTGACTGCTCTGCAATTGGCAACCTGAAGGCATTTCTAAATCTCAAAAATGAGCTTCATCAAGAAATAATGTTATAATATGCTAGACCCTAAATTCTGTAAGCTGCAAATATGTCAACAATTAAAATTTTGTAAATGACATGCATGGCATGCATACTGGTAATTAAAAAATGAAACTCGGCCAGGCGTGGTGGAATGCGCCTTTAATCCCAGCACTCAGGAGGCAGAGGCAGGTGGATCTCTGTGAGTTCAAGGCCAGCCTGGTCTACAATGTGAGACCAGGACAGTCAAGGTAACACAGAGAAACCCTGTCTCAAAAAACAATTTAAAAAAAAAGTGAAACTCTAGATTCCGAGAAAATATTACACAGTAACATGAAAAACAAAGTTAGTGCAGCTGGCTTGCCATGCTCCTAGCCTGAGATGGAGGAGGAAACCAGCTACTACAGGAAAAGCTTCTGCTGACACCTCTCCACAGTTCCAGACATATGTGTATCTTGTCCCTCCCAGTTCACAAGCACTTTTATTTCTCTAGATTTTTATTTATGATAAAAAGCAAGTAATTGTGGTTTACACAAAAATATAAAAAATAAGAATATGCCAAGATCAGAGAGCACCAGGTAAATATAGTCTCAACTAAGTTCTAGAATAGTCTCATTGGGTAGGTACTAGCACCTTATTGTGTGGATGAAGGAAGTAAAGGAGGCTGATTTGCTAGGAATCATACTTGTCAGTGAAAAATCACATCAAGATTCCTCTCATAATACTATAAATGGAAATGAGCCAAAGTAACCTGAAGAGTTGGTTTTTAAAAAACAAATACCAAAAATAAACATTAAAATTAACTTCAAGATATAATTAAGTTAAGAATTTATAATTAGTATTCACCATCAAACTAGCAAATAATCTTCCTCAGAGACTAACAACTCACTAGCAGAAACACAGCTTTAGAACATCACAGAAGAGGCTCCATGTTTGCATTTTAATAATTCATACATCTACACTGGTATCCATTTCTGGTGAAGTAAAATCAGTTAAAGCAATTCTTGCTACAGAAGACATTCTGGGAGCTGTTTTAAAACAAGAAGAAGGGAGAGAAGCAAGGGAGAGAAAGATTCAGAACTCAAAGACAGGATGCCAACATGGTGAAAACAGACCAATTTCAAGAACAGAAGGATCACTTCTAAAAAGATAGCACTGGAATGAATTTACAATTGTCTTCTTCCTGCCACTCAAATGTTAAAAGAGCTGCCAACAACCTTCAATGTATCCTAGACCAGACGAACTAATAACAAAGAGATCAAGTATTAGCAACATCTAACTCTGAGAAAAAGCAGAGTTTTCCTATGATGGGGATATAAACTACTTTGAGTTCAGAACCACAATTACTTGCTTTTTATCATAAATAAAAATTGAAAGAAATAAAAAAATTTTTAAACTGAAGTTTAAAAGAAAAAAATCTGTTTCAAGTAGAGTATGTACCCAAATAATCTTGAGATTGTTCTGAGGCTGACCTCATAGAGTGATACACAGTAAACACTGAGTTAGTTACTCAGCAACATGGATTCAAATGGATCCCTCTAAATAAGGCTTCAGTTCTAATGAGAGTGAGGAAGCCTTAGCAGGAAAGAAGGTTCCTGGAAGAAGCCTGAAGAAATAGTGACAATAATCTCAAAATGAGGATAGGACAAGGGGAAAAAATATTTTGCAAACAGTAAGAGAAAAACACCTGGAAATAATGAAAACAATAAACATGGATTAAGAATATAAAGGCATGAATGTCACTTCAGGACACTTGCTAATACAATCAACAGGGAGATCACTCTAGGAAAATAGATAATTTGTCTCAACAAAGCAGAACTGAGGGGGAACATTTCTCTGGCATCCTACAGCAAAATCTCCCCCTTGTGAGGACATACAGCAGCCAGAGATACCAAAGAGGCAGACCGTTTTCGAGAGCACAGTCAATAAAAGATCTTAGTTCTCTATGTCCTTAGAGTTTCACCCTTCATCTTTTCACTCAGCATTCAAGTAAGTTAATCAAGTGACAGAGTTCATGGACTCAAACAAAACACATACAGTTTGTTAGCTCAGACACCATCATTAGCAATGCACAAGAATTTCAATGTATCTATTAAGTTTATAAAGTAAGCCTCCAGTTACTCAGGCAACTAAACTTGACAGGGCAGACAGAAAGAACCCAGTCCTTCCTAAAGCCTAAATTCCTGAAGACGATTTTTTGCTAACTTATTTTTAACAAGTTTTAATGAAGCTACCTGCTAATTCTAGAATTTATGTAAAGTAATTTTATATGGAATATTTACAGATTGGGAATTGTGCAAAGGTTATAATAAACCTCTTTTAAGTCTACTTACTTTTCCTAGGATTAAGAGCTTTTCTCTAAAAGAACTTTTTTAAAAGAACAGTCTGACTTTCCATACACGGGAAATACTGAAATGTGTTCCAGCTCATTTATTTCTACAGAATCAAGCTACTCTCCTATGGATTCATGTGGGTAAACTGGAACATCTCCCAATATACTAAATATAGATGAATCCAATGTAAGCAAACCATGAGCTTCCTAGTTTTCAAAACACAGTGACTTTATGGTACATAAGTCTAGTAAATAACAAAGACAAGGTATTTGACATTTGCTTTTTAAGAGATTGGAAACAATAAATTTGAAGTAGTACTTCACACTAAATACATAACTTTGTGATCAACACCAATCAATTTAAGATGCCTGGCCATTTTTTAAAAAACAGCAAAAAAGATTGGGAATGGCTGTCAATACATAATCTCAAACTATTTTCATAAGTTTACCTGAGCAAGGTGTTTGCTGAGTTTCCTTGTTGTGATAAAACTCATTAAACTTAACAATATCTACAATGGCAGCTTGCTAAAAAATGACCCTTTGAATAACAAGCAAGTCCAGAAGTAACCCTCATTCTACAATCCTATATTTAAGGAGCCAAGTTAATTTTGAAAATTTGAGATAACATCTGGAATCATTAAAGCAAACTACTGCCACCTAGAATTCAGAAACCAGGTTTTTACAATAAGCTGCTTTGAGTTCAACCTTTCACTATTTGCACTAAAAACTCAATAGATGGGATCCACAGCCCTGCTCTTTTGATGCAAGCCCCTTTGTTTTGTTTTGTTTCCTGATCTTTGCTCTGCCCTTCGTGTACACGAACAGTTTATGCTCTGACTTTCCTTCTGTGCATGCAGGTTCAGCATCCTCCCAAGCCATCACACAGTTAGCACAAGCATCACTTTATTAGGTAATATTCTCATTGAGGGGCTTTGCTGTAACTTCTACAACTTCTGTTCTTATTTGGCTCATTTTACCACATAAGTATTATGTAATAAAAAAAATCTCTAAGTAGATTTTCATTTAAAATAAGTATTAAACTACAGTTATACTTTATAGTACTTAAAATCACATATGTAATATAAATTAGACATTTAAAAAGATTATTTGTTTCCTTTTTTAAAATAGGCAAATGATAAGAATTAGGTCTGTGATCTCTATTTGTTACTAACAAAACAAGGACTTTTGAAAATTACAATTCAGCAAAACATTCTTTTTGATGATCCTCTCATTTGTTGGTCTCAAAGTACAAATTCTAAAAGCTCAAAAAATAATATAAAAGTAGCATTATATATAATAAAAGTATAATTATTTCTTCTAGCGTCTGGTTTTAAATTTTGTCCTCTTGCTGATTTCAGTGGAAATTATGTTGCCCCACAGAAGTCACTGTCCCAGTTCCCATAAGGGAGGTGCAATAATCACAGGGTTAAAAAAAGTACCAGTCTTTGTCTCACAAGCATTACAGGTTTGGAAAAATGTCACACTTATTAAATAAACAACTTTAAAATAGCTTTAAGCTTTATTACAGTATCTAAAACTTGAGTGGCAAAACCAGCAGCTCTTCTAAAACCATTGAACGCAATTGTGTATTTTTCTAAACATCTCCTAGGAGTTATAACGGTGACCTACTGAAACTGTATAGTCTAATTCCAAGTGTGACCCTTATAACCTCAAGTGGTCCTGAAGATAAGAATGGGGCAAACATATATGCATAGAGATATGAATTAAAAACCATTCATTTCGGAGGGAGAAGAAAAAATGCTTGAGAGTCTTTGCATGATAGGAAAAAGTATGCATACAAACAAGACTCTGCTATACATGGTAACCTTTGTCACTAACAATACTAAGAAAATGTCTTAACTTTCAGTTAGAGATTAAGCTGCTATATGATTTCCAAATAAAAAGGATTCACAACAGCCAGGCGGTGATGGCGCACGCCTTTAATCCCAGCACTTGGGAGGCAGAGGCAGGCGGATCTCTGTGAGTTCGAGGCCAGCCTGGTCTACAAAAGCGAGTCCAGGACAGCCAGAGCTGTTATACAGAGAAACCCTGTCTCGAAAAACCAAAAAAAAAAAAAGGATTCACAACATTTTGTTTAGAGCGCAGGAGGGTCTGCATTACCAGGAGTCAGCTTGCCATTACTAGTCCTAAAGGCAGTCTTTTGGGACTTGCCAACAGTAAGCAGCATCAGAATATGATATAACAACGTACTCTTATCCCTTCCCTAAAACAAAAGCTCATACTGTGCTGAGGGCCATCTTTGGAGTTGAGTGCCCCAAAAGACTACTTGCTTTTAGTAGCTTCATTTAATCTAAGAAATATATTTAAGAATCTCAAAATTCAATCTGTGATGGAACTAGAACTTGAATAAAGAAGCCGTTATCAATTTCTTCATCAAGTACCCACACAGAAAGTTTAGGGGTGAGCAGGAGATGGTGCAGCAGTTAAGAGCACTGGCTGCTCTTGCAGAGCCTGGATTCAATTCCCAGCACCCACATGGTGGCTCACAGTTCTCTGTAACTCTAGTTTCAGAGGATCTAATGGCCCCTCTGGTCTCTGAAGACACTACATACGTATGGTGCGCAGACATACACACAAGCAAAACAAGCAAACAAAATATACATATAAAAATAAATAAATAAAATAAAATATATTTGAAAGGAGAAAGTTAAGGTACTTGACATCACAGGCAGTCTGTTTTATTCCCTGATGATGATGTTTAATAAGCAAGTTTGATATTTCTTCATGTGTGTATATGTAGGGGCCACTGACATGAAATGTTCTGCTCCATATGCAAAGGTAAATGCAGTTAAGAATATTTTTTCAAAAGAGATAAACAAAGAGGTTTGCTGATGCCTGAAGATAATTACTTGCACACTTCTACTACAACAAGTACACTGAAGATCCTCATTTTTCTTCTAACTTCTTAATTTCAGTCGCTGATTTCATTAAAAAAAAATCAATGTGAAAAACACTCTGTACTCACTCTGGCATTCTATGAACTGATGAATAAAAGTGCAGTCCCCGCCACTCTTTGAAAGCAAGTGTTCTAATAAAGAAAGAAAGACCTTTAAGGATATAGTTTGTTGCTGTCTTGAAATAAACAACAGCCAAGGTAAAAAAAAAATTGAAATATTTTAACATAAATAATTAAAAATAACTAATTTAACACATTTTGGAGTTAAATACTAAAACTGAAAGTTGTAATTTATATAATCACTAGTTTGCTCTGAATGGCTAGCTTTTAAAGGTGCAGTTTTTATCCAAAGAGCTTAAAAACAGACAGATTGCCTTAAAAACTTTTTCCACTTTTCATATGTACCTTACTCCATAACAGGTTTGCAAATACTCAAGTGATTTTTGTGTTTTTATTACTGAATTAATTTCAAGTGTGTGTTCTAACAATCTCTCTTCCAAGATGTTGATCTTAATTAACATGTGAAAGGTAAAAACTTTAAAAATGCATAAAGGCAGCCAGGCATGGTGAACCCAACATTCAGGAGAATGAGACAAGACTGCCATGAGTTTGAGACCAACATGGGCTACACAATGAGTTTCAAGAGAACTTAGACTATGATATAAGCCCTGTTTTTTTTTTTTTAAAAAAAAAAAAGTAGGAAGGGGATTACCATACAATAATTTCCTTAATTTTTTAAGAAATTGATGAGATAGATATTTTATATATTCATTTTTACAAATAGTCTCCCATTTTCAGGACCTTAGTCTGTATCATACATACCATTACAACATTACACTGTTTATCTCCAACCAAAGTATTGGTTGTGTTAACTGTGAAAATTTGTTTGTAGGGGGAAAGAAAATGTAGTACATATACTCGACAGTTTTTTTTAGTCATATAGAATGAAATCAGATCATCTTTAAGGAAATGGATGGAACTGATGCACACTGAACAAGCCAAACTCAGAAAGACACACCACAACTCTCTTTCATATGTAAAATATAGATTTAAATGTCTATATAACATATGTGATATGAAAGTAGGAAGGGACTATGCAGGGGGAGGAAATGGCCTAAAAGGAGGGAGAACAAGAAAAGATAATGGGGGCAGGTATATCTTTCTTACATGTAATTTAAATCCATTTATTTATTTGATATAAAAGCAATAGGAACCATTGCTTTTATATCAAATAAATAAATGGATTTAGGAGAAAGGGGAAAGGAGGAGAGTAGGAGGAGTGGGAGATGATGAGAAAGAACGGAATGTACGCAAGTGTCATAAACCTTTACACATGCTTACCAAAAAATTTAAAAACTCATTTTGAATCAAATTTGAACATAACTAAAGGACTTTATGACATATATGAAACCAAATTTCAAGTCAATATTAATCAATTTCTGATGATTCTTATTAAAAACAAGAAATCCCACTATGTAAGTCTGAAATCAGAATGGCCTCCATAGGCTCATATATTTGAATGCTTGGTCCCCAGTTGGTGGAACTATTTGGGAAGATTAGGAGGTGTGGCCTTGTTGGAAGAGATGTGTCACTGGGGGTGGGTTTTGGGGTTTCAAAAGCCCAAGCCAAGACCTGCCTCTCTAGGCCTGCAGCTTGCAGATCAGATCTGCTACTTTTCTAGCACCATGTCTGCATACCTATGCCATGCTTCCTGCCATGATGATACAGGAGCACCCTCTGAAACTGTAACCACAATTAAATGCTTTCTTCTATAAGTTGCCTTGGTCATGGTGTCTCTTTGCAGCAACAGAGCATAACCACAGCACCCACTGTTACTCACTAAACTAAAAACCACCCTTTTTCTACTCTAGTTTTGCATGCAGGAACCCACAAAGGTCAGAAAATGATGTTGGATCTCCTAGAGCTGGAGGTACAGGTGGTTGTGAGCTGCCATGTGGGTTCTGGGAATCAAACCTAGGGAGCCACTAAGTCAAGTCATCTCTCTAGTGGCCTATGTACTCTATTTTTAATATCTGAACCCAGTACTAAATGTTTAGTCGACTTAGAGTCTGCTATTAAAGTAAAAAGGTAAATACATATGTACCATGTCTACAAAAGAACCTTTCACGTACAAAAGACAACATTCTTAGTCTTATATAAAGCATTTCAATCATGATACTTAACAGTCTATTATTTGAATTCAGGCCTGCCCTTAGGAATTAAGTTGACACAACTACCGAAAATATTATCACTGATAATCCAAAAGGAATCAGACGTTTATAGGAAGGAAAACAAGTCTCTATAATATTGGTTAAAGTTAAAGAAATGGAAACATAAAGAATCATTCTATTTAGAATGCATAGTTTATACAAATGAATTTCCTATGGATTATGGTTTTCTTTATAATCCATATTATATGATATTAATGCTGTAGTTATTAATTGCATATGTCACTAAGACATTCAAACAGAGCTCATTCTAACAGAGCTATGTGGAAAGCCTAAAATAAATATGTGACTTTAAACACCTACTAGGGAAAATTAGTACGAAATGGTTCACTAATAAGCCTTAAATACTCGTTACATGTACAAATAATGTTTTTGATATTGTTGGTTAAACAAATTTACTATTAAAATGTGGTTTTATATGCTTCTTTTTAAACTTTTACTGTAGTTACCAGAAAAACTTAAATTTTACATATGGCTTTCATATTGCTTTTAAACAACACTACTCTATAGTCTAATATTTTAAATGCTTATTTAAAAAGAAACAAAAACTTATGGTATAAAATCTGTGCTTTTAGAAAAGTTAAGACATTTAAAAAAATTTGCTGGAAGAACTATGAACAATAACATCTCTAGACACTGTTGACATTTTTCTCGTGTCTATACTTGATATTTTCTCTACTACTTAAAGGATGATGTTAACTTAAAAATTCATGAGAACTATGGCTATGAAAAAGAAAAAAGAAAACTATGGCTATGAACTTTGGTGATATTTAAAAAGGTAAATTATCTTAATACAAAGTCCATTCAGCATTAAAATATGCCATAATGAGATGTTTGTATAAATGTAAACCTTACTGTCAAAATGCTCTACTAGTCATTCTCATGCTACTTCATTTATTGTCAACAAAGACCCAAATATTTTAACAGTGGAATAATTATAGTCAGGAGTTCCCCATAACAATATAAAAATGTATTTATCTAACATTAATTTAAGCAATCTATAACTATTCTCTAATAGAAAAGCAATCTACTAGTCTAAATTCTCAGACAAAAGTTTTACACAGTAATTTGACAACTCTAGTAAAATGATGGTTTTGTATGTACGGAAAGATTCTTAACTAAAAAATTTAAAGTTCAGCCTGGCATGGTGGTGCATGCCTTTAATCCCAGCACTCAGGAAGCAGAAGCAGGTGGATCTCTGTGAGTTTGAGGGCAGTCTGGTCTACAAAGTGAGTCTAGGACAGCCAAGGCTACCATACAGAGAAACTCTGTATCAAAAAACCAATAGGTAGGTAGATAGATAGATAGGTAGGTAGGTAGGTAGGTAGGTAGATAGATAGATAGATAGATAGATATTCTCAGCTTGTATTAATTAATGTTAACACTTGACACATATTCAAGGAAATATAGATTTATTTAAAAATTATTCAATCAGAAAGGGAAAAGCAACCAAAATAATAACAGAAAACCTAAAATCATTTAAGGAAAATGAGTACTTACAAGACTTAGACTACAAAGATTAACTCATTTAAGGAAAATTTGCTAATACTTATAATAAACAGCAATTAAAAGTTTTGGCAAAATGAATATAAACTACACCTTTAAAAACTCTCAAATTGAAACTCAAAAACTGAAATCTGAGAAACTTAAGGCATTTTACAAAACAACAGATAAGTCAAATAGCAATGGACAATTATTTTTCACAAGAATCCTAAAATGCATAATATATGCAATATTAGACCTTGACCATACAGCGCTCTCTCTTTCTCTCTCTCTCTCTCTCTCTCTCTCTCTCTCTCTCTCTCACACACACACACACACACATATATATGATTATCTGGGCCCGCTTTGGCAGTTACTAAAAGAACTTTTTTTTTCCTTTTTATAATACTGGAATTGAATCCAAGGCATAAACTAGGAAAACTTATGAAGCTACATCTCCAGCTCATCCATTTTTTATTTAAAACAAATCAAAAGAAACCACTTCTTAACTCTGACTTCTTAACATGAATGATAAAGATATACCCTGATATGTGGAAACAGTTTCATTAGAAGTTCTAGTTCTGACCTTAATAGCTCCTACTAACTTCTGTATATTAAAACGGTAAGTACATCATTATGCAGTGAAGATAATTGTATTACTTTAGTACTGCCAACATCCAGTGTAAGATTACGCATACAGTTGGAATTGGTACTCAGTGACTCTTAGAGGAAAGGAGCAAGTGAGCAAACTGACCAGGGTCTTAAGAATACAGGACCATAAAAGCCAGTGACTTGGAAGTATCCCATGTGCTAGGAGGGATGGTTCGTGTCTTTGATCCCAGCGCTTGGAGGGCAGAGGCAGGCAGATCTCTGTGAGTTCACAGCCAGCATGATATAAATAGATAGTTCAAGCAGTCAAGGGGATATAGTGAGTCTCTGCATAAAAAAGAAGGGAGAGAGGGAGAGAGGGAAGGGGGGAGGGAAGAAAACTAATACACTGGCTATAAGTTTAGTCAACTGAGAACTCCAGCTACCCAGAAAAAAAAAAGACAAAGAACCAAAAACTTTTACAAAAGATTTTTCTGATTAAAATAATGCCTAATCTCATTCTCTGATCAATAGAAGATGGATAAAGAAAGTAGTTTCCACACCTCTAAGGATTCAATGGGACATTAAACAAGCTCATACATTCACTGCAAAAGGAGCCCCAGAAGCTGAACATAATGGAACAAAACTTTAATACAAGCTCCTTGGAAGGTAAAGGCTACAGAAAACAAGCCATGGCTAACAACGTACAGCAGTCTGTCACCTGAGCCATTGCAATCTCCACATAGCAAGGGATATCTAAGAACAGATCACATCTGTGTCTTACACTATAAAGACAAGCCAGATTTTAAATGACAAAATTCAACAGTATGTGAACAGTTGTATATGTGTTTTACTCCAAGTGTTAAAAATCATCAGGCATTTATTTAGCTCTCTGTCCTACTTAAATGATAAAAAGATATCATGAAAAAATATTTAAGTTTTTTACGCTACCTTTTTCTCTGCTCCCATTTATTTTAGGTAAGAAGTCATCAACTTGTATCCCTAGGATTAAGACAGTATATCATTGCCTGATCAAAAAAAGTATTAACTTTAAAACTGGCTTCACATGTAACTACAGCATTTTATATTCCTGCTGACACTGACTTTGCATGGAACACTGTACTGATAAGAAGAGTTCAAGTTGCTATTCTCTATTACCTTAGGCTCAGGTGCCTTCCAAAGAATCTCGGAAGAAAGAGGATCCTGAGTTCATAAACTTACAAATGTCTCAGAGGCAGAACTCTTGCTGTCTCAAAGACTAAACAATGGCGCCCACAGGTGGCAATCATGAGTATTTTAAAAGGAGATTTCTAAAAGTGTAACCTTTGATACTTGATATGTAAAATATCAAATGAAAGAAGTAAACAATGTGAAATGTAAACAAAGTCAAAGCTTAATGAAAACATATCTTTAAATAAGGTGACACCTACCTAAGCTGTTGCATTCCTTAAGAGTTTTCTCCTGCAGATGTTCTAACCGTACTGTAAAAAATAGTCCAAAAAAAGATATTTCACAGACAAAAAGAACAAAAATCAAACAAAACTAATTCATGTATCAGCCAGCTTACCTTGTAAAGCTGTTAGTCTTTCATTGGTGAAATCATTATCAGCTTGCAAAGCTTCTATTTTTGCCTGGAGCTCCTGTTCTTTTTCTTCCATTTCATCTATTTTATTCTGTAATTCTTTCTTCTCAGCTTGTCCCCTCTGTTGGATTTCCTCTTGTTTTCCCTCTGCTACCTGTTAAGTAGGAATATTTAGCAACTTCATAGAACCAGATTTCCTCTTATTTTCCCTCTGCTACCTGTTAAGTAGGAATATTTAGCAATTTCATAAAACCCCACCTAGCTTTAAATATCCTTAGGCCAGGACTGACTTCACTCACTTACACTTCTATAGAATATATTCAGAATTTTAGAACATATTTATAAAGCTGAGTTTCTAAAGAAAATAAAGACAGAACCTTAATGTGAAAAGTGATCTGCACTGAGGTCACTACTATATGGCATTGAAAACGGAAAAACTTAGACACAAACTAGGAGGCACAAAAGATAAACACAGAGATAAAGAGTCAAAATTAAATCGTCTGCTGTTCATTCAATGGGAAATATATTCCCAAACTTCCTATTATTACAACTTGCTTGTAAGTTCAAAAATGTAATATTAATTTGAAATTATCAACTATTTATTGTTGGCTAAGATGATGGTACAAACCCTTTCCAAAAACATTTCTCTTGACAAGACCTCCCTGGGAACTGCCATGAGCTATGCTCACCCTTCTTTGATAAATACCTATCTGTCAGTACTCAACTGAGGCCAGGGTCATTTTCTTTCGTTTTAATTTTTAAATTAATATCTCAAAGTGCTGTGTCTTACTATGGCATTCTTCATACATATGTGTCTATACATTGTTTTGGTTTGTCCTTATTTGCATTGCCCACCCCATGACTCCTGTTCTCTAGCTGTTTCCCTCCCTCTTCCCAGTCTCCCTTCTGCTTTCATGTCAGATGCATTCTATTACCCTCTCTTCTCTCCAGTCTGCCACAATCTCTTCCTTCCCTCTCATAACCCACTCCTAGTTTCATGACCCGAAACAGATGTGAATAACATTAAGATAGCAGTCACAAGATTTTAAAGAACCAACTAGACATTATCCTATAGTCTGATGTCCTTACTCCACATGTTTCAGAGGGAATCATAGCTGAAATAGAATCAATAGCACACCTGAAGGCTAAGGACAACCATGGCTCCAACAGGTTATCCCAAGCTCCCTCTAAGTTTGCTACAGCACTATAAAACTGGTCCCTAACTTTGAGATGACCTAAAAATGAGTAGTTTTTAAAAGTATCAAATTATATTAGACTTTGCTAATTCTCGTTTAAAACTTTTTTATCATAGTATTTACACACACACATATATACGTATGCACGTATGATGCATGGGTAGGTACATGTGGCACTCAGAGCACAGCTACGTTTTCAATCCCTTCCGCCTTCATGTGGGCTCCTGGGAGTGAACTCCAGGTTATCAGGCTTGTGTTACCCTAAGACTCATCTTACTCTGGCCCTTGATTCTCTCATTTTATAATTTATCTGTTATTATTATTATTAATTGTGTGCATGTGTCTGCCTGCATGTTTGCATGTCTATGTGTATTACACATGGCTAAGTTCTGGTACATGGGGGCCATGGCAATCAGAAGGCAACTTTGGGGACTTTTCTTCCTTCCACCATGGGTTCTATAACCAATCTTAAGTCTTACAGTTTGCAGGGCAGTGCTCACACTGAGCCATCTCGCCAATCCATATCACACTGATTTTCATCTACTTCCAAGTGTATATGAGAAGATGCTGCTCTTTTCTGTATCATTCCAATCTTAGTCTGTGTGACACTGAGGCAAACACTACACCTGACTGTCATCAAGTGCTGACTACACTTCCATCCAGAAGAAATATGTCTGGTTTTAAAGGCTTTCAATATTCAATAGTAATGGAGGGTAGATTAAAGAGAATACATTTTCTATTTTCACTTTCAATTTCAACTTTTCAGTTTAACCAAATTTTACAGCAACAACTATTGAGGGATACGTAAACTCTTAAGCTGTTAGTATGTTAGAGATCATTATCAGGTAGATTAAACATAAGCTGTGATGATTTGAGTAAGAATGTTCCTCATCAGTTTGTATGTTGAATACTACTTGGTCCTCAGTTGGTGGTGCTACTTGGGTAGGGTTAGGAGGTCTGGCTTTGACAGAGGAAATATGTCACAGGGGATAGGCTTTGAGATTTCAAAACCTCAAACCATTCCCAGTGGGTTCTCAGCTTCCAGTTCCAGTTGCATGCCTGTTTGCTGCCATACCTCCTTGCCATGATGGTTATAGATTCTGACTCCTCTGGAACTGTTAGAGCAAATAAACTCTTCCTCCTATAAGGCATCTTCATCATGGTGTTTCATCATAGCAACAGAAAAGTAACTAATATACATACCTTTAATTTATCAGATAAATCTTTAATTTCATTAACTGCTCCATTATATTTATTGGCTAATTCTCTTAATTCTTCCTGAGTCCGTTCATTCATTTCTTTCAGGTGGGTACATTCATCTTCAGTATTACTTAGACTTCGCTGCAATTCAAGTTCACAGGCAATTCATTTAGAGTAAATGGATACTTATTTAAAATTTATCATAAATTCAATTTGTTTAAAGTGTAGGTCTGGACTATTCTACATCAACATTTGGACTACATATAAAGCTAAGTTAAAAGACAAAGCAATTTCAGAAATATAAATACTAAAACACAGCTAAGAATTTCTTTTTTTCATGTTGGGAAATGGACAGAAAGAGCTACATATTATTTATACTTTAAAAGGGTCAACAGGTATGACTTTAGCCTTGAAATTATTTTAAAACCACCAATTCCTTTTCTATTTGTTTCTGAAACAAGATTATGCTACTAAAGCTGGCTTCAAATTCACTATGTAACACAAACTAGTCTAAACTTGTGAATCTTCCTGCCTTAGGCTCCCAAGAGCTATGATTACAAGTATACTCTTATCACATTCACCTCTAAGTCAAAATCCTTAAAATAAGTTTAATACCGCATAGCAATTCATCTAATATGAAAATAGGAAGATGCTTGAAACTTTACTTATGTGTCAAATTAATCAAGCAACAATGAACTTAAAGCACATACTAAAGAAGGAGACCACAATACAAACTATCCGGGTCCTCACACATAATAAGCACATGCCCACTGAGCTCAGTCCAAGAATCTCATTTTGATTATTCCTAGGAACTAGAAGATATTTCTAAACTAGAAGATAACTTCTAAAGCCTAAGATGTATCACTGGAAACAGTGGCTCTCAATCTGTGGGTCACAACCCCTGTATGGGTGGCATGACCCTCTCCTGTGGCGCCTAAGACCACCAGAAAACACAGATGTTTACATTATTTTTCATAACAGTAGCAAAACTATAGCTATGAGGTAGAAATGAAAATAATTTATGTTGGGGGTCATCACAGCATGAGGAACTATAATACTAAGGGGTCTCAGCATTAGGAAGATTGAGAACCAAGGCTCTAGAGGATGAGTCAAAGTAGCAAGTTCTCAGTCTGATGCGATCATCCTCCTCTAAAATTCAGCAAACTTTTATGACAAAAGATCAATTCCCATCAGACATGGATGGCATCGGCATGTCTTTAACCCCCCCACCTGGGAGATAAAAGTAAGTGCATATTTGGGAGTTGGGGCCAACTTGGTCTACATAGCAAGTTCCAGTACAGGTAAAGATAGTTCAGTTCCCAGCATGCACATCTGAAGGCTCAAAACTGCCTAGAATTCCAGGTCCAGTGGATCTAAGGCCTTGGACTTGTAGACACTTTCACTTGCATACACATACCCACACACAGACACATAATTTTAAAAACAAAAAATAAATCTTTAAAAACAATAACAATAAAAGTGAAATACCTCAACTTCTGAAAGTTTTCTAACCACTTCAATTTTCTCCTGAAGCACACGCCTCAGGGACTCTTTGGCTGTTGTTTCATAGTTGTGTTTATCCTCTTGCAATGCTATAAGTTCCTTCCGTAAACTATCTTCTGTTTGATTCTAGAAGAAAAAAGTTATATTACATTCTAGTTATTTTTTTTGAAAATTGCGTATCCTTTGAAAGAAATAAACACATCCCGATACTCAAAATTATACATTAAGGTACTCCCAAATACAAATGTTGGCCTACTATTAACTAAATCTGTATTTTAAAGTTGTATCAGTAAATTATGTCTTCTGAAATTATACTAATTATAATAGAAAAAAATTAAGGGCTAATGATTTCTACCAAATATTAAGATTAATTACTCATTCTGTGGAAGTCATCATAGTTTCATTTGTGAGCAAAAATCACTATTATCAAAAGCACCAAACACTTCAGAGTAACAGCTAAGACAAAATTAGTAATTAGCTAAGACAAAATATCATGAGAAAAAGGGAGACTCCAAGTCTGGAACCGCAAATGTGTAAGATAAGCATCCTGTCTAGTATGGCCACAGGAAGCTATCAAAGTTACTTTTAGCCCCAGGGCTAACTTTAAAAAGTTTACTCAGACAAAACTCTGGATAATTTGATCATCAACAAAGACAACTACTAGTATAGACTGAAACATACCAAATATACCTAAATCTAAACAAGGAAGAAAGCACTTCACTTGTCACTTGCTGGTGGGTAAGAAAAATCAATTCATTCTGTTTTAACCTAGTAAATAATTGGGGCGAGGGACTCACTTATTCTGGTTATTACTTTAGAAAGTGTACTTCAGGCTAACAAAATGTTTCATGGGCGAAAAATTCTCTTTGAAGAAGTAATCCAGTTAAATAAATGACGGAATGATAGAATTACATTACTATGTTTAAAAATCTTTAATGAAATAATGGACCTAGTGGAGAATCATCAATGAATAATCAAATTCTAAAAGGAAAGCTGCCTAGCCATTATGCTGTCTTTGACTGAAGAACACCACCATCTGTGAAATGTTGTTGGCCAAGGGCAGGAAGGGGAACAAGTAAAACAAGTACCATAATACCTACACCAGACCAATGTCTACTATTTTATGCCTAGAGAAAGAACTAGAGAAATGTTCAATAACAGTACGACTGAGTCACATTCCAGAAGGCAAATCACCTCTTCAGTAAGTATCAACTGTAGTTGTAAAGTGTGTGTTTTCCTCCCAGTCCCAAGCTCACAGAGTAACAACTCAGACTCAACATGTATTAACAAATACCTAGGCCATATAGCAAGGCTCTTCTCTGACTAGCTCATACCTTAAAACATCCCATTTGAACTATATAAGCATACTATATAGCATACAATCAAATAACAAAGAAATGAAACTACAGAAAACATGAGTTCTTCCTTATGTACCTGAGATTAAATACCTACTTTGGAACATGCCTGCAACTGGTTTCCCATAACTTCTAACCGTGATAAGAGTCTATCTTCATCTATTAAAGCCTGTTGAAAAAAATATATTATAAATATAAACCCAGAGTAACAACAAAAAATCATGCAGAACAGATTTTATCACCAACAAAAGAAAGAAAATTGGAAAACCAACCAAGATCTGGTACAAAATGCTGTTTCAACATCTGTTCTTTAGTTAAAGAATAACTTTACTTTTGTTTGCCAGAAAATTTTAGTTTTAATTCATTAACCACATTTAAAAAATAAAATTATATTAAAAAGTATTAAACTAGCTGGGCGTGGTGGCACACGCCTTTAATCCTAGCACTCGGAAGGCAGAGCCAGGTAGATCTCTGTGAGTTCAAGGCCAACCTGGTCTACAAAGTGAGTCCAGGACAGCCAGGAATACACAGGGAAACCCTGTCTCGAAAAACCAAAAAAAAAGGAGTATTAAACTGTTTTCAATGCTTCTTGAATATAAAGTAAATTAAGTACCTGCCAACTAGTATCTGAAGCCTCTTGGGTGATGGCTAGCAGCCGCTGAAGTGTGGCTAACTTCTGTTCCAACATCTGTTCCCGATGTAAGGCCTCCTAACATAAATCACAAAAGAAATTCTAATGAACTCAGCATTATGATACCTCTGAAGAATAACACTCAGTATGGTTTGAATATATTCTCATATTATATCATGGGTTGTATCTCATTATTTTAGCCCTTCTAATGGACTGCAAGTACAGATGTCATAAGTTGTCTAACTGTTAACTTTTCCCTACATGGAAAACAAATTACTCATTTGTGTTTTCTTTTTACTGATAATTAAAGGAGTAAGTTTTAAAATACAGATTAGAAAAATTAACAAATGTTTCTGTTTCTGCTTGTATTTCATAAATACACACATGTGTTTATGAAGAATTTATATATCTTGGAACAAATGTATTTCACACTAAGGCAAAACAATCTGGTTAGCATCAAAGATACTTTACAACAGCTCTACAACATGGCATGTAAAATAGTAATAGGTTTTCTTTTTTAAAATGTTAAATATATGCACATACATTTAAAAGAGAGACTACTCACAGCTTATGGCACTTTCAAGTGCTCTGACTCTCTCCCTGATTATGTCACTGAAAGGTAATTAATGTTCAAAAAGTAGAGCCCAATAAATATTAGCTTGATGTTATTAGGGGTTAAAGGGAGACCTGAATATGGTGAAAGACATCACAGACCAAGAGTACTCTGTGGTTAACATTTGACAGCTGTTAACAGCCTCCCTTCACAAACTGTCAAGGGAGAGTGCTCACATCATTCAGCTGGGACTATGACACACGTTTATCCTCTGTCCTTACAGACAGTACCCGAAGGACACTCACTAGCACTCTACCTTTGAGCCACCTTTGCTTCTATAGCACTCCGTTTAAGACATTAATTCACTGCTCTCACCTCCTTTATAAACAATGACATGGAAAAATCTAGCCTCGTGTAGACTTAGAAGTACTTAGTTTTAATGTAGATGGAGGAATCTAATAAAAACACCATCACCTGAGAATCTACATTAAAACAGCTATTACCATATTTTATTTTAAACTCCTGAAACATTCCCAATATTTAGGAAGTAACAGATAGAAAATGTTTTACTGATGAACAAAGCTCCCAATCAACCACAGTTTTAAATCTACCTCCACTAAATGGTGTCATTACATCTTTTAAAAATTTCCATTCCAGTAGTTTCTTAATTCTGAACCAAACTCCAACAAATTTAGTACTTCTGGAAATGGTCTTTTAGATCAAAGGTATGAAATGCATCTATTTGAACTTTTATTCAAAGGGTTTACAATTTACATTAGAGTTTCTTCAATTCACTAAGGATTATACAAGGAGAAGAAAAACAGGCAGTGAGACAATTCCTCCCAAAGAGCTAGCAAATGTGAATAGATATTCAAAGAACTGATTAAAAAAAAAAAGGTGAGAAAGAATAAAGAAATAAAGCATGAGTCTCATTCATGATGATAAGCACCTCCAGCACAAAGAATCTGGCCAATCATTTAACCTACGTGAACATTTTACTTCCCATACGAAAAATGAAGTGTAAACTCATCTCAACATTTTCTCCTACCTTGTAAGAGAGACTCACAAAAACTAACGCATCATCCATGGAATGGAAAATGATGGATGGCATTCACACCACACCCTTTATGTTGTAATGCTCCACTTAGATTAATTCATATGTCCTTTATAATGTGCTTATCAATTGTCTACATGAAGAAAATGAAGTCCAAAGTTTTTTGGTTTTGTTTTTGTTTTAACTTTCTTAGGAGATCAGATGTTAAAGCTGGGGATCCAATCTAGCTAGACTTGATCGATTCTGGCTAGAAGAGCCCATACTCTTAACTATTTCACTGATGTGAAAATGTGCAAATCATTTTCTATGTGACAGTCCATGGTGCTTGGTGAAAATTAGATCTAATTAATATGTTGGTAATTTATGTACTTTTTCATAGACGCACATGGCTTTAACTGCCCAACTAACAAAAGGACAAATGGTTACTGTGTTGATTCCATGGTTTTAAAGAGAACAAAACTAAAAGCCTACACAAATAAAAATTATTCACTGAACATCACAGAATTGAGAAGAAAATTCAAGATCAAGATCAAAACTTCAATCCCTATAAACTTCTAAAGCAAGGTTTTCTTTAAACCATCCTTCTTTCCACCACTAGCCAAAACCATAATCCTGCCCAAATAAATAAATAAAGGAAAAAAAAAACCACTTCTCTGTTTTTAGAGTTGTGTGTCTCCTTAAATAAAGAACTAAGTGCTGCAGGAGGCCGTTCCAAGTGGCTGCTCTGTGCTCTGAATGCGAAGCACAGGTCAACTGGGACTCTGAGATGTACCTGCAAACTGCTCTAAACTCAGACTGGGGGCAAATCACACTACACGTGCGATGTGTGTAAACTGCTAAATATCTCTGTCCCTTAGTGACTCCACATGAGAAAACAAGAATGAGATATCTGCAACTTTTATATAACAGTAAAGACTGGTACGTAGACTAAATAAATCAAAAGAGGTAAAGTGTTAGAATGGAGTATGGCATATAACAAATGCCATACAATTATATACTACTACCACACAGCCAAAACCTGGACAAGTTTAATTTTACTTAAAAATCACCTGTGAATAAAGAATTACTTTAGAATCTTCTCATACTGGAAGAAAAAAATTTTTCTTGCACATAAGCTTATCTTCTCTAGCCTCAACAATTCTGACTTCTTTTTCTTCATGAGATTTATTTTTAAGCCTTCATGCTTCCTTAAAAAGCTATTTCCTGTATACATGTTTCCAACAAACTTTTTTATTCTGTAATTGTAAACTGGCAAAATAAAATCTAAGTTACTTTTAAAGGTTAAGAATGCTCAAGATTTACTTTTACCTGTAGATACTGAGAAAGTTGGAATAGTTCCTGAGAGTACATACTTGGAGTGTTAGCAGCAACCTAAAAATAAAACAACAATGTTAATAATCACAGAAAACAGTACATTAAGAGCCAACAAGATGGCTCAGCAAGTAAAGATGCCGGCTATCAAGCTTGATAACTTCAGTTTAGTACCTGTGCTAGATGATTTTATGTCAGTTTGACAAAGGTTAAGTCATATGAAAGGAAGGAACATCAATTAAGAAAGTGCCTCCATAAGATCAGGCTATAGCATGATATATCAGCATGCCTGCAGGGCATTTTCTTAATGAGTGATTGATGGGGAAGGGTCCAGCCCATTGAGGGTGGTTCCATCCCTGGACTGGTGGTCCTGGATTGTGTAAGAAGATAAGCTGAGCAAGCCATGGATAGCAAGCCATTAAAGTAGCAACTCTCTGCATTAGCTCCTACTCCTGTTTGAGTTCCTGTCCTGACTTCCTCTGATGATGAACAGTGATGTGAAAATGTGAGCCAAATAAAAACCCTTCCCTCCCCAAGTTGTTCTGGTCATGGTGTTTCATCACAGCAACAGTAACAGTAGGACAATCCCTAATATCTACATGGTAAAGAGAGAAAAAACTCCTGCAAATTGTTCTCTTATCTCCACTTACATAGTGAGCATGCACACAAAATAAAAACGCACTTAAAGAATTAAAAAACAAACTAATTCCATGAAACTATTTTCCTAAACATGCAGATTTTATTTTTAATCAACCCAGTCTCTTAGTTCTCAATTACTGTGTAAATTAGCTCTCAAAATATTTCTGCTGTATGTCCAGAATGTATACATGGTATCACACTGATTGCATCAAATTTATAAGAAGATGATACAGCAAGCACTACTTGTGAAACTTTATAAGTCAAGTAACAAACTTATAGCACAAAGGTACTAAGCCTTTTCATAATCCAGAAATAATAATTCTTAATCAATACAGTCATATGTTTTTCTTTTACAATTCATCACTAATTACTTCATTAGTATGTTAACATGTTACAATTCACTTAGAAATATCAATCTTCAAAATATTACTTGGAAGCACCCTTGTGTCAGGTTAGAAGGTAACATGAAATTTCACTCTTCATTTACTAAAAAACAAATTAATATAAAAAAGAGACTGTAACATTTTGCCCAATAGCCAGAGTCAATGAAAAAAATTTATTATTATATGTAAATTTTAATAAGATAGAAACTAATAATGTTCAAAAACTACAAATCAGCCTAACTGCTTAGAAGCCAAATGTACTTAGAACCCAAATTAGCCTCAGTAAGGGCTTTTCAGAACTATCAAATGGAGAATTGCGTCATCAATAAAAAAATTAAAGGACAATGTCGAATGTACATATAATGCCATATCGTAGAAAAGATGTACAATTTTGCTCTTTGATCGTATTCTGCTATTTAGCAATAGTACCTATAGTTTCAATGCACCAGTATTTTTAAACACAAACAAACAAAAAACTAGCACTCAATTACTGCAATTTCTAATCAGATGGTGTCTAAACCACTGTCCAATCGCATTAAAAGAATATCTCTATAAGTCCTTGTTTTGGATCTGCTTTGCTGTGGGGTAAATAGTGAGTGAACTTCTTAGATACAAAACTCAGGAAATTCCTACACAGAACTGTACTTCAGAATTAAAGGTAACAGTTAATACTACTTACCTCTAGCTAGGCACAAAACCAGGTACATTTAGTCTACCAGTCAGTGGTTTACTTGGGTTACAAAAGCATTTTCCAAAGAAACATTCATTCCAAATTCTCTAGACAGTGAGAGTTATATTAACTACATAGCCATATTTACTTTTTTTTTGGTTTTTTCGAGACAGGGTTTCTCTGTGTATCCTTGGCTGTCCTGGACTCACTTTGTAGACCAGGCTGGCCTCGAACTCACAAAGATCCGCCTGCCTCTGCCTCCCAAGTGCTGGGATTAAAGGCGTGCGCCACCACCGCCCAGCTCATATTTACTTTATTACAAAAGCAGAATAAGCTTTTTAGGTAAAACATTAAATATAAACACATCAATGAAATAACATTTCAACTTTTGGAAAGCAATCACTCACAACTTACTTTGTCAACAGGACTCGGTAATGGAGCATGGATGACACTGGAAAGTAAAATTTAGAAATTTATCTAATTTCCTGAACACAGAGGAAATGGCACTAGAGCACCAGAATGTCTTGTCATAAAGTTCATGCACTTGCTCTCACACAATTAGAAGACTAAACTATCTTTCATCCCTTCATAAACACATGGCATTCTTAAAAAACAAACCAATACATACATAAACTACTTCTTTACTCATTATTTTTCTTAAAACAAATTTCAATTCCAAAATGTATTAAGTGTCTTTTAAGAACCCACTATTTATTGAGTACTGTAATGAATCCCTTATTTTTAGCATTTCAACACATTGAAGTATCTTTAAAAGCATGCATTTTTAACTTGTAACATATAAATTATCAAAAAAGTCAAATACTCCTATATAGAAATGTTTAATAAGTAAAGTTCAGTTGGAAAGAAAGGTTATCATTTGGAAAGGTACTCTAGTGAAGAACTTTAGCTGTCAATCAAGACAGTGACAGCTGTTGTTCACCTGGTCATCTTTAGACTAAATGAAGTTCACATGTGTGTATGAAACTGGACTCAGTGTAGTAAACACAACAACAGAGATCATTAACTGACACTAATTCTCTTTTGGGCCTGATAAAGATCACTTGACAGAAAAGCAGCAGCACATGGGCTCAGAAAGTGTACCAACTAGAGCAAACTGCCTCTACTTACCAGCTAAAGGCAAAGTAACTAACTACTCAAGATAGGCCTCATGTTCCTCACCAATAAGTGGTCCTTTAAAGTTCTCTTAAGTATTAAATGTGTTGATATAAACAAGTAGCTTAAAGCAATGGCTTGGAATAGTAAGCAACCAATCACTACCTTCAACTCTCATGAGAAATATGCAGCTAAGAAAGCCAGGGTCCCCATTTTACCATTTTACAAAGCCCTGTAACATACTGTGTGTCTCGAAGGCAGGTGGAGGGGATGAAGAACAAGGATGCTACCTACACCCCTACACTTCACAGCGTAGAAACCAATCTAGAGACAACTTGACAGCCTGACAACTTGAAGGCTGACTGAGGAGAGTTCCCAGATCCAACTGGTAAAGTATGTGTAAACTGCTGAGAAACTGACCTGGTATGGCATATGCAGTGCAGGGTTAAGTACCAGTTCCCATTTTCTGAATGCCAGGACACCTTACAGAGACTCCACTGGGCATGTATAAATCTTTACTGTATTTATATGATAACATGCCTGTGTCTCAGGTATTATGATCAGTTCACCTCTGCATCCACAGAGCCTATCACAAGGCCTTAAGAAATTTGATGCCTAGTGAAGGTTTTTAAAAACTCATAAGTCAGCCGGGAAGTGGTGGCACACTTCTTTAATCCTGGCACTTGGGAGGCCGAGACAGGCGGATCTCTGTGGGTTCGAGGCCAGCTTGGTCTACAAAGTGAGTCCAGGACTGCCAGGGCTACCCAGAAACAAACAAATAAAAACTCATAAGTACCTACAGATATTCTTTTCACTCTATAAAACTAAAACAGATGTTTTAAACATAAGTTAATTTTCCTTGACTGTACAGGTGATATATGCTGAACATGGAAAATGTGTGAAGTATAAAAAATAAATTAACTTGAATAAATAAATGTATTAAAATAAAATAATTCAACCCTAGCACCCAGAGATAACCATTCTTTGTACATATCCTTTTATCCGTTGATATGTGTGTGTATACAGGGACATTAACTCAAAAACCCTAAAAGGAAACAAATAGAGCTTTTAAAATCTGATTTTCGTAGTGACCCGAGAAATTCTGTCCTCATGAAATCTGGCTATCCAAAAAGAAAAAAAAAGAAAGAAAGAAAAAAGAAAAGAAAGAAAGCAGAAAAAAAGGCTTAAAAAAGTCAAATAACATATTCTGCAAATATATTTGTTTTTTACAGAAACTATATTGGATATAGGTGTACTCTGAATTGTTGGAAAACTTCCTATGTACATAAAAAGTATTAGAAGGAATGTGAGAAAGTGAAAACTGTTATTTAGTGTTAGGGTTGTAAAGTTATAAGTAGTTTCTATTTCTTGTTATTAGAAAATTATAAAATATAACAAAAACTAAAAAACAATCAGAAGTAGCTACTGAAGATCTTAAAACATCATGCACTATTTACACAGTAGACTGGCATCCTTGAAATAGTCAACCATTCGAGCTCCTAATTAAACTTAGAATACAACACCAGCAGTTAATGTTCATTGTGGATTTATTATATGCTAAGTTCTTTAAATATACAACTATGTTTAAGGTCTTATAAAGTTCCTCCTCAGTAAGTAACATGACTTATCTTTATGTCACAGATAAGAAAAGTAAGACCTTCAAAAACCTCAAGAGATCTGCAGAATATGGCATTCAAAGATGTTTTCTTAACTTAAGATTTTTTTGATATTGAGACATGCCAGCTCCTGACAGCACCCCCTAGTCTACTCCAAGTAGAAGATGAACATCGAAGAATCTCCAGTGGGAGATGATTGAATTAGTGGCAAGCCTATATCTTGGCAGGAAAAGCCCCTTGCTCCAACTGTAGACAGAATGCTGTCCAAAAAGGACAAAACTTGGAAGCAGGTAAGTCGACAGCCTAGCTCTGCCAAGACAGGGTAGGTAAGTCCTTCATAATTCCTGCTCTACAATCAATGTCTGTCAGAGAAACGGGGCCAAATGGCTGAAGATTGATGCTGTAATGTATGGAGAGAAAATGGGAACTGTCCAGGCAGCCACTGGTATGTCATTTCTTAGTTTTGGAAGCTGCCGGCACTGCACTTCCCATATAATCAGATATATTTACCCCTCTCAGGTCTCTGAGGTGGTTGAAGAATAGATAGCTAGAGTCTCATAGCTAAATTTTGAGTTGTTTAGGAATCAAGAGGGTGTTCTGTATCTAAGAAGATGTTTTTAAAATTGTGATGCAAGCTATATGAAAGTTGAGTTAGATATAGAACTTTAAACTCATGGAGATGGTTAGAGAATGTTAAAGTTAGGTGCCAAATATATATGGACTGGACATTGGGAATATATGCTAAGCCATATAACTCTCATAATTGTGGCCTATTTATTTCTGTTGTTTTGTGTTGTATTTATTGTTATAAGAGAAAGAACCATTTGTTTGTCTGAAAGGGGGAGCTGTTGGGGAGGAAAAGATATACCTTAAACTTAAAAAAAAGGGGGGAAGAGGTTGGGAGG
>CAJQZJ010000307.1:580655-604128 GCA_907164525.1 Lophiomys imhausi | reverse complement strand
AAAGATATACCTTAAACTTAAAAAAAAGGGGGGAAGAGGTTGGGAGGTTGAGGGGGAGGAGGGTGGAAGGGAGGGGGGAGTAGGGAGGGGATTGTGATTGAGATGTAACTTGAAGAAATAAAAAATAAATTAAAAAAAAAATAAGACTGCAAAGTCACAGAAGAGATTAGTCAGGCTTTCACTGAACTACCTACTCTGAAGTCTACTCAGGTATTCATCTGGCTCTAGACAACTGTTTGTTCAAAACTTGTTTTCTAAACTGGAAGCAAAATTTTAAATGAGGTAATGTTTAATAGTCCTTTAAACAAGGGCTAGGGAGATTCTTTAGCCGGTAAAGTCCCTGCTGAGCAAGCATCCCCAGAACTCTTGTAAAAAGTCAGGTGCTATAGCATGCCTGTAACCTCAGCACTTGGAAGGTGAAGACAGGGGGATCCCTGGGGCACACTGACCAGCCTTGCTGAATCAGCAAGCCTGCTCCAATGAGACTCTGTCTCAACAAACAAGGGGCACAGCTCCTGAGGATTAACACCAAGGTTGCCCTCTGCCTCCACATGCAGGCAATACACACATGCATACAAACAAATGTTCACATATACAGTCACTAAAGGGGGGGGGGAAGAAAATGAGAAATAGTGAAAAGATTTTTTTAACTATTAAAGGATGGTAACAACACAAAACCCTGCCTCAAAGAAGCTGAAAGGCAAGCACCAACACCAAGGTTTTCCTCTGACCTCTACACATGCCATGGCACACACATACACTCACACTCACAAACACACACACACACAAATAAGAAGACCCACGTATTCTATTAGATGAAACCTAAGAACACAGAAGACATACATGACTGCTCAAAGCTTTTAGCTCTATCAAAACATGATCTTATATCAACTACATTTCATACCAACTGCAAACACTCGTCTTTAAAAGGCTGTATGTCATTAGTGGATTAATTAGTTATTCTATGACTGAAAGCTTAATTCTTGAACCATAAAGGCTTTGTTAAGTTAAAGTTCCTGAACTTTACTGCAATTTTAATAAACTGTAATTACATTTTAATAAACTGTAATTAAAATAAATGGTATTTTAAATTTCAAATGTTTTACAATCTCTGCTTTACATCATCTAGCCTAAAACTACAGAAGAAGAAAAAATTATGGTAGGCCCCTAAGAAAAGCATAAACTATATAATTCTAATGACAGGGGAGAATATTACAGAAATTAGGTGTGGAGGCAGGGGGAGTGGCTTTTTCTGCTTTATCTATCTCTTTTCCTACTCACTATTCAGCTCTTCCTTGAACTCTGGGTATTTTGGTATAACCAAAACCACTAGTAAAATCAGACTGTAACAACAGGATGCTCCTTTGAAGCAAGGAAACAAGCATCTATCATATCAGGTCATTTCTTATATTTAAAGAAAAAAGTATTTTAATATTTAAATACTTCACAGTCCCTTAACTTCTCAATGAGAATCTGTAAAAAACAGAGGATGTACCTATGTTTACATCTTAAACTCTAGATTTCATGACAGAACTTGATATTGCTCCATATAAAACATAAAATATAACTTTGGGGGGGTTGCTTTAAAACTCCTGTAAAACAATTACTAACTATATTAACATCTTTGAGTTCTGGAAGATAATGACACCTGCATAAACTCCATAGGCAATCACAGTCTACAAAGCTCTACATAAAATATATATACCAAAAGGAACACAGTTAGCATTCACCAGTTACTAATATATCCTAAATATTACAAAAAGCAACCAACTATCCATTCAAATATACATTATAAAGGTAAATTTGGACACAAAACAACCTTTACCTCTGATACATTATTATTTACTAGATTTTCAAACAATATAAAAAGTAATTGAAACTGAAGTATATAATATGCCAAAAGATACTATATCAATTTTTAATATACTAAAGTAATCTTGTAGCATTAACAGTTTATCATCACTCTGAATATTACCAATGAAGATAATTAACCCAAAAACTTCACAGCACTAAATTATACTCACTCTGAGCGGAGTCGGGCTTCCATACCATCTGGTAGAAAAAGTTTTATTGTGGAAACAATACACCCATGGGTAACTGGTTAAAACAAATAAAATAATTGTTTAAAAATATGAAGCTTATTGGGTCTCATATCTAAACTTGTATTTCATTCTTAAACGTAATAATTTCCAGGAAAGTAAATAAATCTAGTGGATTAATGACAGCATCTACTACCTTAGAAAAACTTCCAATTCCTTAACAGACAATGAAAAGTCCAGTGTCAGAAATAACAGTAGAGAGGGATAAAGCAGTTTTGTCCCGTTTTGCTGATATCACACCTAATCTACTCCCCTTGAAAAGTAGTCCTTATTCTTAATTCTTTTGTCTCCCAACCATACCCCAAAAGACTTTAAAGTCCTTGATTTACAGTTTAGAACATGTTAATCACTTCCCCAATGTTACAGGCAAGAAAATCAAGCCTGGTGACAAGCTGAGGGTGCCTCTCTGATCCTTTTTCTCTACAGTTGCTCTGACTCACAAGGAAGCTAGCTCTCCAGGGTGCTTTCATATGGTCACAGCAGTCTCTCTGTTTACAATTCATAATACTGCTTCTCACTCTTTTTTCTACTGAAAGTTTCAAGACACAAACTTCCCACATACACCAACTATACAGATCATTGTCTTTTATAGAAAAAAAAACTTCCAATTTAAAGATTGATAGTTTGATTTCCATGTTATTAAAATACCACATCATTGATGGTTTAACAAATTTGTTACTTTACTAAACTGACTTAAAGCTAATGTGGGCAGAGAAAAATACATTGTGCAATGATTTTAAGAGTAGTGCTTACAGTGGCTGTATACATCTGCCAAAATTCACTAAGTCTTAACAAGCAAAACTGGCATATATATATATATATATATATATATATATATATATATATATGTAAGCATCTTACCCTCTCACTTTCTTTTCCCTCAGAACCACTTCATTTAGTCCTTAGATTATTGCTGACAACTGTGCCCCCTCCCTGGGCTGGAGAGATGGCTCAGAGGTTAAGAGGACTAACTGCTCTTCCAGAGGTCCTGAGTTCAATTCCCAGCAACCACATGGTGGCTCCTAACCATCTATAATGGTATCTGGTGCCCTCTTCTGGCCTGCAGGGGTACATGCAAACAGAACACTGTATACATAATAAATAAATAAAATCTTTAAAAAAAAAAAAAAACTCATCTCATCTTTTGACTATTACTTCCTCCCTCAGATCCTAACTGTTGACACAAAAGGGCAGAAAATAAAAGCAAAATGTTCCCGTTTCTAGCAGTCACAGATCCCCAGTACTTAGAACCTGACCCAGTGATTTGTGGTGCCATTACACAACAAACACCTACTCTTCATGGCCCCTGGCATGTCAGCCCAAATAGCTAGACTAAGTGAAAGCAAGTGGTATTATAAAATTTATGACTTCAACTCCTGAAAGTATCGCTAATTAAACGCTTAAGTGCTCAAAAAAAAAAAAAGAAAAAAAGAGGAAAAAGACATGAAAGTGATAAAAGTAGAATAGCTATTTTGAAAGAGGAAGAACATGGCCAAAGGGAAGGGACAAAAGAAGATAATGGGTGAATATAAGCAAAATATCTCATATACTGTATGAAATGTCATAATGAAACACATTAATTTAATTAAAATATGCTAAAAGTTTACAACAAAAAGAAAACTAGGTGGATGAGTTATAGAATAAAATTACAGTACCAGGGCCAACATGTGATATATCACATCAGGAATTCTATCAATCAGCTAGATTACTCTAAAGTTCAGCAAATGGACTGATACATAAACCAATGAAGTGAATCAAGGGCTAACACTGACTAGGCAGAAAAAGTCCATGTCTGACTAAGAGCACTCAGCCCTGTCTGTAAAAAGACTTCATGTCACATAGATACACAGAAGCACAGAAACTTTAGTAATCTTTCAGAATAGCAACAGGCAAGAATTTAAAGCAATGTAATAGGCATGTTTTAATATTTGTATTAATCAACTCAGTACAGTAGAATTTTCCCAAACATTGTGCTAAAAAGTGTTAACGAAAAAGGAATTGGGAGCCAGATGGTGGTGGACATGTCTTTAATCCCAGCATTTGGGAGGCAGAGGCAAGCGGCTCTCTGAGTTCGATGCCAGCCTGGTCTATGCAGATTAAGTTCTACTGGGTTAAAAGAAGTTTAAAATGTTTTATGTATTTAAGCTCTGAGCTTTCTTTGAGGGTGAGGGGCAAAAAGAAAAAGGTGAGGATATTGCTTGGTGGTAGAGAAATTGCCTTGCATATATGCAAGGCCCTAGATTCAATTCCCAGGACAGAAACAAAACTTGTACAGCATGAAGATACATTTTCCAAGCTTATCTGACCATCAGCCCTACCCCCTTGCCCTCTTTCAAAAACACTTACAGAGAATCTGATATTATGATGGAAATACTCAGAATAATAATGTTCTTAGGAAATCTGAAATATTTTTAAACATATTTTACTCTCAAAATCACCACAAAAATGACTTCTATATTTCATACTCAAGGACTAAATAGTAAAGCATATCTTAAATAGTGTGTCCAGAAAGGAAAGGGAGCAACAGAACATTGCCACATTAAATATACACAGATATTCTAAACCATATACAAATTTCATTAATGTCAAATATGAAAAATAGGTGTGTCCAAATGGAGGCAACCCAATACACATGGAAGAACTATTTACAATGATTCCATGGTACAGACTACTAAAAATCAAAGTAACACTATGAGCTAACAGCCACTTGAGTTTCTCTACTGTTATCTACACACACCATTTTATTTTGGTTTTGAGATCTATTTGCTTTGTGGTATGCATTCAGCCTCTTTTTGTCTCTTCACGCAAATGCCACTTAGGGAACCCATGTTCAGTTTGATTGGTTTAAAACATCTTAGAGGCCCTGAGATGGGAAAGAGGAACAGTGGGTATGTTCTATGTGCCTCTGCCTCTTATTATTTAGAGAGTAGGAAAGCCAGCGTCACTCTATAATGGGCAGTTGTCTGAAGGATCTCAAGAAGACTGGCAACAGTAAGTAGCAAGTACAACAACGGAATCCTTAAAATCCAACAGACGTTTTAAAAAACAGTATCTGAATCAAGTATTAATATTTCTTTTTTTAAAGATGTATTTATTTATGTATACAAGTGCTCTATTTGCATGTATGCCTATATGACCGAAGATGGTTGTGAACCACCAGGTAGTTGCTGGGAATTGAACTCAGGACCTCTGGAAGAGCAGTCAGTGCTCTTAACTGATGAGCCATCTTTCTAGTTCAAGGTATTAATATTTCTAGACTGAAATAAATTGCATTAATTGATTTTAACCATGTAAGATAAAATAATTAAGAACTTTCTATCTGTAAGTTGTTTTTTTAACTTTAAAAAGCTTCTAATTCTTAGGCTTTAAGAGTTAGAAATGCAGAGAAAGATAAGTGAATAAACAGTGCTTTTGTTCTAAAATTAAATTCATATTCTGTTATTCTGTCTTCTCTTGAGAACTGTAGTTTAATATCACATAGCTTTCACTCTTCAAATACTTTTTTTAAAAGATTTATGTTTTAATTACGTGCATAGGTGTTTGTCTGTGTGTGGTTACACACATGCAAGTGTAAGTGCTTGCAGACTCCAGAAGAGGGTGTCAGATACCTGGAGCTAGAGTTTCACCTTTGAATTTGAGCCTGATGTGGGCACTGGGAACTGGTCCTCTTTAAGAGCAAAACACACTCTTAGCCACTAAAACATCTCTCCATCCTCTTCAACTACTTTCTTTTTTTTTGTCTCTTACAAGCTTTATTTATATAGAATTTAGTAGCCATGGACAGATTCATGATGTTACAAAATATAGATCATATCATTTTTGTCCCTGGATATGTGTCTAAACTTCTTCTTGGCCATAAGCTTAGATAACTACTTTCTTTTTTAACCTCAGGTAAAACTGATGTTTGTGGTGGTGGTTGTTTCTCAAGTACTGGAGATTAAATTAGGACCTCATGCATATCGGGCAAGCATGAATTGCCCCTTACCAATCTTCAGGAGGAGATATGAGTGCTTTTATTCTTTCTTTTTATTTACCTATACTCAGAATGACAAATAGATTTCTTCTAAGTTCTTACAAAGTAATAAAAAAATCCACTTTTCCCTTTTTAGTTTTAGACTCATTGAACATATTAACATACTTCAGTCCAATGCTTTATAATTTGATGTTCAAAATGCCTATCTTTCACAGTAGTGATTCACTCATGTTAACTCCTAGAAGTCCTTTTAATGGGATGCCAGCAATCTTAGACAAATAACTTCACTGATATGACAAAAATCTTTCAGGCTCAATATGTATATTCACTGACCTAGACTCAGTATCTGCTGTTTCTCCAACAAGTCTTGCTTCTGGTTTACCTAGCTGGTAAAGTCTTTTTTTCTCAATATACAAGTTTCACTACTTTACTTCTCTTAGTATACCATGAGTAATATTACTACCAGCTTACTCCCCCCCCACACACACACAAAAAAAAAAACAGGGCTTCTCTGCGTAGCCCTGGCTGTCTATGAACTTGCTCTGTAGAACAGGCTGGTCTCTAATGAAGAGATCCCCCTGCCTCTGCCACCTGATTAATCCATGCTGGGATTAAAGGTGTGTGCCAGGCTGACTTCTTTTTTTTTTTTTCCTTTTGGCCATGAGATGTGGTGGTTCTGTGGGTTTACCTATTTGTTCAATAAATATTCACTGAGAACTTGAGGACTACAAAGCAGGATTCCTGGGAATAATGTTGAAAACAAAACTGATTATGTCTAGGTCCCTTCTTTTAAGAATATCTCAACAGAAAAACAAACCAGACATACAAATAAGAAGGAGGGACCATAGGTGCTGTAATAAATAAAAGCCAACATGAGAATTCTCAATGAGCATGGAGAAGGGAAAGCTTTATTTAAAATAAAATATATGAAACAAAACAAGATTAGATAGCTGGAAATGGAAAGTCAAAAACAGTTAAGAATAAAAAAAAAGAAAGCACACAGACAGACAGCTGGAATAAGCTGGGAACAAGAAGTAAAGAATGAACAGAGACAGAGGGGCAGAGGTGGGGTAGAGGAGGGACAGAGGAGGGGTAGAAGAGGGACAGAGGGAGGGCAGAGGGAGGGCAGGGGGCAGGGGGACAGAGGAGGGGTAGAAGAGGGGCAGAGGAGGGGCAGAAGGAGGGCAGGGGGCAGGGAGACAGAGGAGGGGTAGAGGGACAGAAGGATAGAAGGACAGAGGGGTAGAGGGACAAAGGAGGGGCAGAAGGAGGGGCAGAGGGAAGGCAGAGGAGGCACAGAGGGGGACAGAGGGACAGAGGAGGGGCAGAGGGATAGAGGGGCAAAGGAGGGGCATAGGGGCAGAGGAGGGGTAGAGGGACAGAGGGGGACAGAGGGGGGGCAGAGGCAGGGCAGAGGGGGGCAGAGTGAGAGAGGGGCAGAGGAGGGATGAAGGGACAGAGGGGCAGAGGGGCAGAGGCATATGCGGAGGCAGGTAGGTCTCTTACAAGTTTAAGACTGGTCTATTTTACATAGGAAGTTCCAGGTCAGTTAGGGCTACATGAGATCCTATCTGAAGAAAAAGAGGAAGAAGAAAAACAAGTTGTAAAGAACGGGGCCATCAGAGCCCTTGCTGCTCTTCCAGAGGACCTAAGCTCTAGTCTCAGCACCCATGTTGGGCAGCTCACAAGCCCCTGTAACCCCAGCTCCAAGGATACTACATATCTTCTGGCTTCCACACAGGTGGCAGACAAACACATAGATATTAGTTTTTAAAAGGAGAATGTATAGTTCAAGGCCTCCTGAATGCCAGGCTCCAACAAATATTGTCTGACTGAAGGACTTGTCACAATGTACAAGTAGCCTTTCCTTTCTAATACAGTTTGAAAATCCTCTTGACTTCTACCCAAAGCTATCTGACAGTACTGTATATTCAGAATTCCTCAAGTGATATAAAACTCATCATACTACTCGCTGGCATTAAGAAAAAAAATCTGTATTTTTTCCCAGCATAAGCTTGACCAAGTAATATATGTTTTCTAACATACCTGTATCTCAACAACTTACAAATTAAACTTTGGAAAGACAATAAATGCCCAAAGCATTTAAATGACAAACTTATATTTCATAAGTTGGTAGAAAAGATAAACATTCAAAGAAGCCTGCAAAATCCAATGTTGCAGAAAAATACTGTACTAATAGTTATCCTAAATCTCCTTCAGACATCGATTGGGGAAGAGTATGAAAGAATCTGAAAAGAGCTGCAAGGTGCTTTCTGTAATCAACCCCCTGTAAATCTCCATATATGCCAGCATATTGATGGCTTTGCTCAGCATAGCTTAAGTTAACTAAGCCATTTACCAAAACTGATAACCACAGTCTTTAATCAAATAATGCCTGATAAATTCTATTTGAGAACCCTATACCAAAAAGTAGGAATTTCGTGAAGGAAATACAACGGACTAAAAGTCTCTGTGGGAAACTTGCACATATGACTCCATATACTTGAACCTAAGTATACTACTACACTTGGCAAGTGCTGCTCATCGCATTGTGGTCATAAAATGTGAGCTCTCTTACTAAGGAGTAATCAACACTTCACACCAAGATTCAACTTTATTTACAACTGAAAATGGAGCTTGGTTCTACCCAAAATCCAATACCAAAACACAACTTAGAGAGGAGGAAAAATAATCTAACAAAAATAAGATTACCATTATAAAGGCAATGCAAGCATGTGCAGAGATTTGCACACAAATGAGAGTCAGCCCCATAGTGCACTGTACAGGGTCTAATGAATTAGGGCATCACCAGATCAGACCATGCTCAGAAACAGGAGAAACTTGCCAAGCTCTCATTCCATTGTCTGAATTAAATTAATAAGGTGTCACTGTCCTCTTGTGGTTTAGTTTTATGAGTCAGCCATAACAGTTCATAATCAGAGAATAGACAGTGAATTACGTAGAACCAAGAAACTTCAGAATTGAACTATAAAGTTTTAAAGAGTAATCGATTACTCAGTTAGAGAACCTCCAGTTTCAGGGACTGCCCCCATGGCTTTCCCTCTTCTTTCTTGCTGACAGAACTCTGATTTTGTTAGGAATAACAATTTACAGTCAACCCAAAGAGATAATCATAATTGAGCTATATCAACAATGGATCTCCTTGTTCTCTTTCGTCATTTACTGGGTTTCTTTGGTACTGTAGATAACTATGTGTGTGATCTAATCATGAGGCCAGTGATACATAGAGAAAGATAAGCTCGGAGAACTTTCTGTAAGACTGACTTTACACAAAGAGGGATACAAGAGGGCTTCCCCCACATCATCTTTTTGCATGGAGTACTGGTACAAGAAAAATGATACCTAGGTTTGTGGTTATTACCCTCTAACCATGAGAGAAGCAAAAGTATGTTAACAGTTTAACAGCATGTTAAAGACACTGAATAAAGGACAGTGAAGAGCTTAAAGCCAGAATTATTTATTTTTATGATGAAACATTTGACAGTCATTACATTATTTTTCTAATTTTTTGGTTGGGACACAAAATAATGAGTTCCACTATACCTTTTTATACATATAAATGTGTATGAACACAAGTGTACCAACTGCTGCACTGAGAGCAGATTTGCCCATTACCCATCCTATACCCCTCCAGCTAATTTCCCTCTTGCTTTTATGACTGGGTTCATAATATCAATTTTGTCCAAAAAGCTCATTAAGTCTTGGTATTGATAATAAACACCATCCACACTTTCAGTTCATCTTACCTGGATGTGATGTCACTGCAGCCAAGTGCTTCCTGACACAATAGCTTTCTATGTTTTTATAACATGATGAAAAGTATTGATTACTAATTAACATTTTATGATTTATAATTTTAGAAAAGCAAAAAGGAAGTGTTTCATATAGCCATATATAAACAGCTTTTACATGAATGTAATGTTTTATAATACAAGTAAGGAATTTTTAAACTTATAAAGACAAATGACAGGAAAAACTGTTTCATACTCATACCTTTCCGTGTATTCTCTGTCACATCTACCCCAAACTGGATAATGTCACCAGAAAGAATTTCACATGGTGGACTTTCTTCAGAGCCTCGACTCAATCTCTGGCTATTTATAAAGGTACCATTACTACTCTTAGTGTCTTGAAGATAAAACTGAAAAAGAAAAAAAAAAACAAAGGATTAACAGTAATAATTTCAAACTTACTTTAAAAAAAATACTATCAACTTTGCAAACTACAAGTGGACTTTCCCCTATCAACTGAAACCATTCATTTCAGTTAAATATTCAATATACATGAAAATAAAAACTTAAAACTGGATAGCTTAAAATCTAACTGAATATATGGTGAAATAACCTTATAAAATAGTTTGTGTTATGTTCTCAAAGTGTTATACATAAAGTTAGAGTACAACCCAACAATTCCAGAAGTTCTTGGTATTTATCCAAAAATAACAGAAAGCACAAGTCTTCACAAAATTTGCATGCAAGTATTCATAATAACAGTGTTCAAAACAAATAAAAAACAAACAACTGAAATATCTATCAACTGAATACATAACCAAATGCAGCATATCCACACAACAGGTTACTATTTGACAATACAAAAGAATGAAGTATTGATACATATATGCCTTGGTTCCATGAGCCTACAGAACACAACACAAAGTAAAGGAAGATAGTTAGGAAGGAGTGCCTATAATTTCAGCATTCAGGCTCAGGCAGGAGGGTTCTGAGGTGGAGGGCGGAAGACCCTGTCTCAAAAGAAAAGGAAAGAGAAACGCAGATTGGAGGTGCCGCTCAGGGTCAGCGAGCTTGCCAAGCACACGCAGCCCGCCTTCAAGCCCCAACACGACAAAGGAGGAGGTGGCAAGAGCAAAGCAGCTGCACGCATCACCGCAAGTCTCCAAAGAGCACAGATTGTGTCAGTCTATTTACATGGAACATACCAAATGTGTAAATGCATAAAAACAAAAGTACAGCAGTGGTTGCAAGGAACTAAGGTAGCAGGGTGATTGAAGGATATAGTTTCTTCTAGGAATAATGAAAAAATATATAATAAATGTGATGGTTGCAAAACACCATGAATGCACTAAAAACTCCTAAGATATACACTTTAAAAGGTGAATTTTAATTCTCAAATAGTAGCCCATACCTACAATACCAGTACTCAGAAATCTGAGTTCGATACCAGCCTGAGCTACATAATAGCTCAATGCCAGTCTAAACAATGAGACCTTACCCCAAGAGTAAAAAGAAGTCCATGATATATATATATTAATAAATTCATATATAAATAAGAAATGTGATGGGTAAACAAGTTAAAGTATATTTACAAAGGTTACAGAGGTTAACACACAAACAAGGATTCAAACACTATAGCCAAAAGAACACTTCCCACATTACTTCACAATGACTTTCATATTTTAATGTCCTTTATTCATCCCACAAGCACTCACATCAAAAGGTAAAAATTTGCTAAAACTAAAACCTCAAGAGATCTGCAGAATATGGCATTCAGAGATGTTTTCTTAACATTAGATTTTTTGATATCGAGACATGTCAGCTCCTGACAGCACCCCCTAGTCTACTCCAAGTAGAAGATCAGCATCGAAGAATCTCCAGTGGGAGATGATTGAATTAGTGGCAAGCCTATCTCTTGGCAAGAAAAACCCCTTGCTTCATCTGTAGACAGAATGCTGTCCAAAAAGGACAAAATTTGGAAGCAGGTAAGTCAACAGCCTAGCTCTGTCAAGACAGAGTAGGCAAGTCCTTCATAATTCCTGCTCTACAATCAATGTCTGTCAGAGAAACAGGGCCAAATGGCTGAAGATTGATGCTGTAATGTATGGAGAGAAAATGGGAACTGTCTAGGCAGCCACTGGTATGTCATTTCTTAGTTTTGGAAGCTGTGGGCCCTGCACTTCTATATAATCAGATATATTTACCCCTCTCAGGTCTCTGAGGTGGTTGAAGGATAGCTAGAGTCTCATAGTTAAATTTTGAGTTGTTTAGGAATCAAGAGGGTGTTCTGGATCTAGAAGATGTTTTTAAAATTGTGATGCAAGTTAGTATGAAAGCTGAGTTAGATATAGAACTTTAAACTTATGGAGATGGTTAGATAGTAGAATGTTAAAGTCAGGTGCCAAATACATATGGACTGGACACTGGGAATGTATGCTAAGCCATATAACTCTCATAATTGTGGCCTATTTATTTCTGTTGTTTTGTATTGTATTTATTGTTATAAGAGAAAGAACCATTTGTTGGACTGAAATGGGGAGCTGTTATAGGAAAAAAGATATACCTTAAACTTAAAAAAAAAAGGGAAGAGGATGGGGGTTGAGGGGGGAAAGGGTGGGAGGGTGGGACTGGAAGGGGAGTAAGGAGGGGATTGTGATTGAGATGTAACTTGAAGAAATAAAATATTAAATTATAAAAAAAATTTGCTAAAACTGTAAAAATGACATTTCACTTCATTTCATTTCATTTCCAGGTGCCAATTTAAAGGCTACCATACTCTCTATAAATGACTTATTCTGTTTAAAATTTTAACATAGAACAACTGCTGACCTTTTTAGGTGTCTGTATACTTAAATACAGATCATTAATAAAATTCTGTTGATATTTTACAAATCCATTCGAAACATCCCTTAACATTTCATACCAGGAACATAAGGACAGGTGACACTGTCAGGAAAGAACATTTATTCACAAAAATCTTTTTCTTTTTTTTTTCTTTTTTCTTTTTTTTTTTTTTTGAGACAGGGTTTCTCTGTGTAGCTGTGGCTGTCCTGGACTCGCTTTGTAGACCAGGCTGGCCTCGAACTCACAGAGATCCGCCTGCCTCTGCCTCCCGAGTGCTGGGATTAAAGGCATGCGCCACCACCGCCCGGCACAAAAATCTTTTTCAACATTAGAACTTACTGTATGAAAGAACGGACAGGGAAGTACTTCAATATATTGTTAAGAAATATGTCAGTAACTGGATTCTGGTTTAACTTTTCAGTATTTATGCCAGGAAAAGTCATAAATATAGCTAATACAAAATTTACAGTTGCTTTCAAACTTCAAATAGTAACCCAGGTAAGTCAATTTATAGAATTATAATTGTATTTTTTTAATATTTAGATGTATTTTATTTAAATATGAGTGAGTGTTCGGCACAAAGGTATATATGTACACTATGTGCATGTCCAATGCCCAGAGGCACGAGAGGGTGGCCAGTCCCTGGAACTGAGAATGCCTATGAGCTATCACATGGGTACTGAGAATCATTTCTGAGTCCTTTACAAAGGAACGTGAGCTCTGAACCACTGAACTACTGTTCCAGCCCTGTTTTATTTTTTTAATATGGAAAGTGAAAGAAAAACTTAAAAGTACATGGAACAAGGTTTAGTTCTATTTATTAAAACTTTGCTGAAAAGCAAAGAAAAATCTATATACATATATTATGGATCAACATCTCATTTGCAGATTCTACATACAATTAAAAATATAACAATTTTTCAATTAAAAATAAATCAATATTAATATATGTTCTTTTCCTTCTGTTGTTACTTATTATATTACTTTTCAAACTACACCATGCTATTTTTGGTTTCTACTTAGCTGGAACATATCATTTATGTTAATTGTTTGGTTTTCCTTTGTTTTTAATCTAATGGCTTCCAAATACCTTAGAATAAAGTATAAAGTCCTTTCTACTGTAGCTTAGAGAGGCGGTCCTATATGATATTGTTTCCTCTCTGAGTTCAGTTATTCCAGGTCTTTCCTTGACACACCTATCAGGCTCAAAAGCTTGATTTACCATAGCTTTGAGCCTGTATTTTCACACAGATTGAATTTCCTTGAAGAAATATCTGCCCTTGGCAGTTGTGATGGTTGGTTTTAATTGTAACATGGCAGGATCTGGAATCACCTGGGACGAGAATCTCAATGTGGGGTGAAGGGGGAATCTCTGGGTTACAATGGCATGTGGGCATGCCTATAGGGGATTATTTTAATTATGTTAAGTGATGTAAGATCCATCTTAATTGGGACCAGGGCTGTATAAGTGAAGGAAGTTAACTGAGCACTAGCATGGACTGATCTCTTCTGCCGATCAATGTGATATAACCAGGTGCTTGGAGTACCTGAGATCTCAACTTTTCCACCATGATGGATTATTGTAACCTGGAACTGTGAGCTAAAATAACCCTTGTCTCCCTTGTTTTTGTCCAGGGTATTTTATCACAGCAAAAAGGAGGGGAAAAATGAAATTACAAACAATGGTTTGTACCACCTATAAAATAATGTACAGAAATCTCTGTATTTAACTCTTGAGTTACACTAACTTAAGATGTCAACTTGTTTGCAAAAGACTGAAAGAGACTATGCTTACAGCTCCTGAATGTTTGCATAGAAAGCGGGTATATCGATTGGTCCTGTCAAACCAGAAATATTCTTCTTTTTTTTTTTTGTGAAAAAAAAAAAAAAAACAGTTTTGATCGCACTTGAATATTTTACTTAGGGCACTAGCAGATTTATTTATCCTTTTTTCTCAGCACCCTACAGAACACCCTAACAGTCTGTTGTCTGCACTGGTCACTAAGCATTCACCTTGATGTTGAACAGGTGTATAGAGCCCTAAACTTATAAAACACCCACTGTGGTTTGAAGACCAAGTTCAACCATAGTACTTTCATTGTTTTCAGGTTTTCATTCTTCAATTAATTCTTGCTCTCCCAAGTGAGCTTTAAAAAAAAAGAGACTTATTTATTTATTATGAATACAGTATTCTGCCTGCATGTATGCCTATACTCCACAAGAGGGAACCATACCTCACTATATATGGTTGTGAGCCACCATGTGGTTGTTGGGAATTGAACTCAGGACCTTTGGAAGAACAGTCAGTGCTCTTATCCCCTGAGCCATCTCTCCAATCCCCCAAATGAGCTTTAAGCTCCCTCAACCATGATTGATGATGACTCCTAACAGAAAAATTTTCTGTACCAACAATGACTTTTCCTAATCTCTTGTTGACCAATGCACAGTCACAATCTTTCCAACTGTATTAACTACCTTCACAAAGTTCCTATTACAGATTACTTGATTCTATAAGTACATACACTGTACAATACTTTCTATGTGAAATATTTAGAGGCTGAAAATACTTTCATTCGTATTATAACAACACACTGCTTTTTTGCAACCTTTCAATGCTGAAAGGTTTTGTAAATATCCAAACACCAAAAAGAGCTAAAGCTTCTGAACAAAATACAAGCACTGTGTGTGTGTGTGTGTGTGTGTGTGTGTGTGTGTGTGTGTGTGTGTGGTGAGAGAGAGAGAGAGAGAGAGAGAGAGAGAGAGAGAGAATGAATCACAAGATAGCTACTAGATATTCCAGGGACAGTTTGGAGAACAGTATGAGAAGTTGAAAATGGAAAGTTTTAGTTCAATCCAATAACCATATAAACTTGGTTCCCAGCTGAACACAGACAGAGCCTTTCTCACTGAGAAACTAGGCTCTACCACTCAGGTAATCAAACACCCCCTCCCCCCCCGCGGAATTTATTTAAATCTTCCAGCCAACCAAAGCTGCCTTCCAAGACAGAGCTCCTTGATGACAGAAAGCTGCTGGAAATGGAACCAAAAGCTACAAGGATAGATAACAAATGAAGAAAATACATAGAAAAGTGAAGAAAAATAAACTCATCATTTATTTTTAAAACAACACAAAAAAACAACAAAGGAGGACGCTCTGTGAACTTGAAAACGAAGAGCCTTTAAACACAAGACAGCATAACTGGGCAGGCAGGGGTGGAGGGAACTCCAGTAAAGGTAGGAAGACTCAAAAATTAAATAGGAAATGTTAGAGTGATTAAATACAATAAACAATGCCTAAAGAGAAACGAAAAACAAAACGGGAGCAATTTGTATAAAATCACAGGAAATGAACAAAGTGGCATCAGCTAATGCTAGAGTAGGCAGCTCCAAGTGCTTGTCCACACAGAGACATTTATCAGGGACACCTACAGAACCAACTTGCTAGTACTCCAGAAAATATGCAAAGACTTGGAGCAGTGTATAAACAAACACCCTTTCTAGAATAAGGTAATGCACCAGCAAAGTCGAACACAGCTTGTTTTCTCTCCAACACGTAACCTATGTCCTCACACTTACGTGTGTGTGTAAGATATGAAGGTAGACGCCCAACACGTAGCCTATGTCCTCACACTTACGTGTGTGTGTAAAATATGAAGGTAGAAGCCCAACACGTAACCTATGTCCTCATACTTACGTGTGTGTGTAAGATATGAAGGTAGAAGCCCAACACGTAATCTATGTCCTCACACTTACGTGTGTGTGTAAGATATGAAGGTAGAAGCCCAACACGTAGCCTATGTCCTCACACTTACGTGTGTGTAAGATATGAAGGTAGAAGCCCAACACGTAACCTATGTCCTCACACTTACGTGTGTGTAAGATATGAAGGTAGAAGCCCAACACGTAACCTATGTCCTCATACTTACGTGTGTGTGTAAGATATGAAGGTAGAAGCCCAACACGTAACCTATGTCCTCACACTTACGTGTGTGTAAGATATGAAGGTAGAAGCCCAACACGTAGCCTATGTCCTCACACTTACGTGTGTGTGTAAGATATGAAGGTAGAAGCCCAACACGTAACCTATGTCCTCACAATTACGTGTGTGTAAGATATGAAGGTACAAGCATGACTAGAGGATGACAAAGTTTAAAGAGAAAACAAGAAGAAAAATAAATACCGCATGCTCCCTAAATACCGCATGCTCCCTAAATACCGCATGCTCCCTTTCATGCAGAACCTAGATTTTATCACATACACAAATCGGAGGGGGAACTACCTGGGAGAAGAAAGGGATCGGCAGAGCGGGAGATAAGAGGATATTTAATACAGGGAAATAAGCAAAGTACAGTGATACACATATATGAAAAGTTCACCAAAAGCCCACTAGATCAGACACTTAGTAAATATATATAACTTTAAAATGTCCTCTTTAAAAAAGAAAAAGCAGCTTGAAAAATGTAAGAAACTTTGTGGCATCACTTACCCTTGGCCTGCCTACTCTCCAGAACAACAGAAATGGGGACAGCGCTAACACGCATTCCTAGAGTGGGACCTTAGTACCTGGCTCCACAGGGAGCAGACCACACTGTAATCACAAATTAGTGTGCATTTTAACCTCTCTGAAAGTGACATGAAGGACAAATGCAGAACTCACCCAAACTTCGAAAATATCTGATAGCTGAATCATGCAATCTATCTATCATAAGCAGTGCCACTTAAGAAAGTTAACCAACATTACATACCACCTTAGAAGACATAAATCAACCAATATTATGCATTAGTAGGAAGAGGGAACCTCACAGTAATCTCAATTTATGCAAAAAAAAAGTATTTGACAAACATAGCATCCTCTCATGTAAACACTCAGGAAGGTGGGATTAGCAGGCAGCTTCCTAACATGAAAACACAATGCCTAGCCTTCATTATAGAGTTAAGAGTAGCAACTTAACTTCAGGGTAAAACTGTAGATTAAAAGCCATTTGTGTTTTTTCCAGGTCTATAAAGAATTGTGGTATTTAGATAGGAATTGCATTGAATCTGTATATTGCTTTTGGCAGGATGGCCATTTTTATTATGTTGATCCTACCTATCCATGAGCATGGGAGATCTTGCCATCTTCTGATGGCCCCTTCAATTTCTCTCTTCAAGGACTTGAAGTTCTTCTCATACAGGTCTTTCACTTGCTTGGTTAGAGTTACCCCCAGGTATTTTATATTGTTTGCGGCTATTGTGAAGGGTGTTGTTTCCCTAATTTCTTTCTCAGCCCATTTACTTTTTGTATAAAGAAGGGCTTCTGATTTTTTTTTTAAATTAAATTTGTATCCAGGCACCTTGCTGAAGGTGTTTATCAGCTGTAAGAGTTCTCTGATGGAATTTTTGGGGTTGCTTATGTCTGTCATATCGTCTGCAAATAGGGATAATTTGACTTCTTCGTTTCCAATTTGTATCCCCTTGATCTACCTTAGCTGTCTTATTGCTCTAGCAAGAACTTCAAGACTATATTGAAGAGATATGGAGAGTGGGCATCCTTGCCTTGTCCCTGAGTTTAGAGGAAATGCTTTTATAGACCTGGAAAAAGCAATTCTCAACTTGATATGGAATTAAAAAAAAAAACCAGAATATCTACATCAATCCTATACAACAAAAAAACATCTGGAGGCATCACCATCCAAGATTTCAAGCTGTACTACAGAGCAATAGTAGTAAAAACAGCATGGTACTGGTATAGAAACAGACCAGTGGATCAATGGAATCGAATTGAAGACCCAGAAATGAACCCACACACCTATAGTCACTTAATTTTTGACAAAGAAGCCAAAACTGTACAATGGAAAAAGGACAGCATCTTCAACAAATAGTGCTGGTCTAACTGGATGTCGACATGTAAAAGAATGAAATTAGACCCATACTTATCACCTTGCACATAAGGCCTGACACACTAAATCTATTCCTGAACAGAAGAACACCAACAGCTCAGCATCTAAGACCAACAATCAATACATGGGACCTCGTGAAAATGAAAAGCTTGCGTAAGGCAAAAGACACTGTCATTCAAACAAAACAACAGACTACAGACTGGGAAAAAAATCTTCACCAACCCCACATCTGACAGAGGGCTAATATCCAAAATTTACAAGGAACTCAAGAAATTAAATGCCAAGAAACCAAATAATCCAATCAAAAAATGGGGAACAGAGCTAAACAGAGAATTCACAAAGGAGGAATCTCTAATGGCTGAGAGACACTTGAAGAAGTCCTCAGCATCCTTAATCATCAGAGAAATGCAACACAAGACGACTCTGAGATTCCATCTCACACCTGTCAGAATGGCTAAGATCAAAAACTCAAATGACAGCACATGTTGGCGAGGTTGTGGAGAAAGGGGAACACTCCTCCATTGCTGGTGGGAGTGCAAGCTTGTACAACCACTATGGAAATCAGTCTGGCAATATCTTAGAAAACTTGGAATAGCTCTACCTCAAGATCCAGCTACACCGCTTCTGGGTATACATCCAAATGATTACTCACCAAACCACAAGGATGTTTCCTCATCTATGCTCATAGCAGCCTTATTTGTAATAGCTAGAAACTGGAAACAACCCAGATCTCCCTCAACCAAGGAATGGATAAAAAAAAAAAATGTGGTACATCTACACAATGGAATACTACTCAGCCATCAGAAACAATGAAATCATGCAATTTGCAGCAAAATGGATGGAACTAGAGAAGGTCATCCTGAGTGAGCTAACCCAGATTCAGAAAGATACACATGGCATCTATTCACTTATAATCAGCTTTTAGCCATATAGTACAGGATAACTATACTACAGCCAATGCACCAAAGGGAACAGGAATATAGACTTTGTTACCTGTCAATGAGACACTTTGCCCTAGTGGGGCTGCCTTGTAGGCCCCCAGTATATGAGGAGGCTCTTGGCCATCATATGACTGCTAAACTGGGGCAGGGGACTGATAGGTAAGGACACTCCACTCTGGAGGAATAGCATGGAAGGGATAGGGGGTAGAGGGTGGGAGGGCGGGACTGGAAGGGGTTGAAAGAGGGTACTGTGATGGAGATGTAACCTAAAGTAATAAATAAACATAAAAAATTTTTTAAGCCATTTGTGTGTGACATGGTGAATGAAGAAAAGAAAGCCAGTGTAATGAAAATAAACACTATTACAATGAAGAGAGGAGCAGTGGAAAGAGCTGAGAAACACAAATGACTTAACAAAAAGCAAGGTGTATGGGAGTGGGGTGGGGAATGTGGTAGTGGCACTCCAAATAAGCCAGAGAGCCCTGGTGAGAATAAGACTGACAGTCCTACCTACAGAACAGACCCACAGTTCTCACCAGCCCCAATTCCAGGGTTTGCGTCACCACAGAGTTGCCTAATTGTGTCACTGGCTCTGTCTTCAGGACTGTGTGGCCTGTGCACCTTGAGAGACTCCATTATCTAAAACCGAGTTACCCTGGAATGCCTGAGAGCAAGTAACAACCGCATGTCAACAAGGTTGAAGTCAACCTGCCACAGTCCCAGGGTGAGACAGTGAGCAGCAGCCATGGAGAGTAGAGGCCAAAGGAAAAGTTCAGGGAACAAGAGGCTCGGCTCTGGCATGGCACCATACAGGGTGAAGTGATATGTCACAGATGGCTATGAACTAACCTTAATCATCTCCCATGCTCTGACTGGAGTCAGAGGACTCAACCTCTAGAACCACCTATCTGCCAAGAGGCTCACTTCTATAGAGTACAACTTCTTAAACATGATTTGTAATCCCCATGGCGACAGTGAAAGGTTTCTGAAAATGCAGCAACCAAAAATTAATTTAAAAACAAACACGTATGAATCTGGAGTGTTTCTGGTAACCCTGGTTCTTCAACAAGTGTACTCTGTACTTGTTAGCATGCCATGAGAAGCTAACACACACTGCCTGAGACCCTTGGCTCAGTCAAGACTAGTGTAGGAGTTCCGCATACAAATAGCTCTGCTCGTACACAAACACAATTGTTGAATTACAGAAAACAAAGACCTTTAAGTATTTTCCTACTACCAATTTTTAACATGGAAGCATCAAATAAATATATCTATGGATTATATTATGTTAGAAAGTTTGACTTTAGGGGCTAGAGAGATGACTCATCAGTTAAGAGCACTGGTTATTCTTCCAAAGGACCAGGGTTCAAATTCAGCACCCACCTGGCAGCACCCTGCTGTCTGTAAGTGTTGGGCATGGTGGCACATGCCTTTAATCCCAGCACTTAGGAGGCAGAGGCAGGGGGATCTCTGTGAGTTCAAGGCCAGTCTGGTCTACAGATGAGACCGGAACAGCCAGGGCTACACAGAGAAATCCTGTGTCGGGGGGAAAAAAAAAGTTTGATTTCAAAAAGTGATGTTTGTATTGCTGATTTCAATTTCATAAAAATATGCTATTTTGGCTTGAGATTAGAAAGAAACTTTCTCAATGATTTCTGAAATGACTGGAAGACTGGAAGCATATTTCTGCCATTTTGTCCTATATATTTATACAAGTAGTATTCTTGATATTGATGATTATAAAATCAAAATATTGAACCATTCTGCAAAACTCTGAAGATGTTCTAAGTCCTACAATATCAAATATTCGGACATGAAACATGAAAATAAACAAGCACAGCCCTGTTATTAGTATGCGATTTTGCTTTCATCCATAATAAATATCAAAAGCACAAGCATATCACAAACTTATTTTAAATTAATTTTATGATTAACTCCAAGTAAACGTTTGATTTATGTGTTGATTCTAAATGTTTACATACCCTACATACAAATTTCTCACATGGCAAAGTCAGGTGTGGAAAAACTATAAGAAGCCCTGCAACAGAAACGAAGAACTCTGAAACTCCAGTGGACACTGTACATCCACAGCTTCATCCTTCCAATGTGGTACTTAGGGTTAAAAGATTTTATTGTTGTGTTGTTGAGATGGTCTCACCATGTAGCTCTAACTGGCCTCAAAGAGATCCACCAGCCTCTGCCTCCAAAGTGCTGGAATTAAAGGCATGAACCACCATACCTAACACTATTTAACAGATGGTAGTTTTTTTAAAGATTCATTTTTATTTTTCATAATAACTTTTTATGTTTTAAAACTGTAATATATTTACATCATTTCACCTTCCCTTTCCTCTTTCCTCCCTCCAAGCCTCCTATGTATCCCCTTTGCTGTCTCTCTAATTTATGCCTCTTTTTCTTTCATTGGTCATGATGCCATGTGTTTATTCATTAATGTATAAATACAACATGTTCAGTGCATGTAATGATACTTGTATGTATATGATTTCAGAGCTGATCACATGGGTGCTGGATAACCAATTGGGAGCTCTTCCCCAGGGAAGACTGTCTCCTGCTTTCAGTACTCCTTAGTTGTCTATAGTTCTTGGCTATACCTGAGGCCCCGAGCTTTCACTCTTCCACGTTAGCATGTCTCGCGGTATTATGGTTGTTCAGGTGTTGTTTAGGCAGCCACTTTGACACCTATAAACCACAACAACGATCAGCATAGCAAGATAACCCTATGGGTTGCAGCAACATTGGCACACGTATTTTGATGGTAGCCAACAGTTCTCTAAATGCACTTAACAACTGCTCAACAAGAAGGAAACCAGAGCCGGGCGGTGGTGGCTCTCGCCTTTAATCCCAGCACTTGGGAGGCAGAGGCAGGCGGATCTTTTGAGTTCGAGGCCAGCCTGGTCTACAAAGTGAGTCCAGGACAGCTAGGGCTACACAGAGAAACCCTGTCTCGAAAAACCAAAAAAAAAAAAAAAAAAAGAAGGAAACCATGCCAGTCAGATACTGGAAACCTAGCCTACTACTCAGGGCTACTGAAGTGGATTTTGGAAGAGAACCTACAACTCCCACTTCACTTAACCAGCCTAATCCCTAACAAAACTTTAAATATTTATCCTTATACCTACAGATAAGTATAGTTTGCATCCCCCATCAAAAAAATTTTCTCTTTGCAACAGACAGAGACCATTCCAGACAACATCAAGAGCAGAGAACAAGAGATCATGTGGTGGTCAGCCCCAACTGATACATCTACAACACAATTCCTGCATCTGAGGGGCAGGGATCATAGTAAGAGAGAGGGTGTAAAGACCATAAAAGCCAGAGGATCAGAAGTTTACTATGAGATTGTGTCTTCTAGAAATGTCAAAGAAGCTATACCCATAAAGCAATCTAGCAGATTGTTAAAGCACAGAGACAAGTCTATCTTAAAGACCTCAGTGCTGCTCTTGCTACACAGACAGCCAGTGTACTTGGGATACAACCCCTTCCTAAAGCATAAACCACCCTGGGGAGTATAAACTAGAAATCTTTTCAAAGAGGGTGAACTTGCCAGCCCACAGACGGTAATGTTAACTGTGACCAGCAGAGGCCACTGGTGTACAAAGAACTGAAGCTAACACAGTGACGCCACCACTTGCAGACCTGAGTTCAGAGCCTGAGTAACCAACCACACACAAAACCAGCGGTGGGAGAGAGACAGAGGAATCCTCAGGGCACCAACCAGGCAGTCCAGGTCGATCAGTGAGCCCCAGTTCAGTGAAAGACCCTGTCTGGAAGAACAAAGACTGAGTGGGCTGGCAGGATAACTCAGTGACTAAAGGTGCTTTGCCACTAATTCTGAAGATCTGCTTCCAGGCCCACATGGTAGGAGAGAACCAACTCCCACAAGTTGTCCTCTGACCTCCATATGTATCTCTCAGCTCGTGTGTGTGTGTGTGTGTGTGTGTGTGTGTGTGTGTGTGTGTGTGTG
>CAJQZJ010000307.1:530243-571116 GCA_907164525.1 Lophiomys imhausi | reverse complement strand
TATTCTTGTCATATTGCCCAGAGCTGCCTCTAATTTCTAGGCTCAAGCAGTCCTCTCACCTCACAGCCCCAGGCGGCTACAACTACAGGCATGTACCACTGCGCACAACTGAGAATACTGTTATGTAACCTTGAGAAAAACACATTGCTTTATATAATGGGGATAAAAAGTGACCCACCATAAGGTGGGTACCTACTCTAGCCTCTAAGGAACAGAGGTCTTAATAAAGTCCTTCCATATTCAGTCTAAAGATAAATAAGAGTATGTCAGGATGAACGGGACTGAACAGCCTTAGCAACTGTGGATTAGAAACAACACAGCAAGTAGGGCTGGCAAGGGAGAAGTCTGGAAGGATGATAAGGAAACAGAAGACTGAGAAGACAGGAAATAAGATTAAAAAGGTAAGCAGTAACAAAGCCTTTCCTCAAGAAGCATCAAGCATGTATAATCTTTATAATACAGATGATAGAGAACTCATCACTATAGACTTCAGGCAGTACTGAATTCAAACTGGCGCTTTACACATGGCAGTAAAGGTTTGAGAGATGCTAGACTAAAGCCTTGGACACTTGGTTATAAGGCCTCTAAAGTAAATAATAATGTTTTGAACTTGGACAATTTTAGAAGCAGTTTTGAGCTTAATGATAAATGCTATGGGCTCAGTACTGAAGGCACAAATTTAAAGCTCTGGCCACTTGGGCAGTCCAAGAATCTGTGTTTGGAAATACTCTTTTCTGTTTTGGACATTTCACTTTTAGATTCTCTGTAGCAGATGCAGTGTATAAATGTGGTAGAAAAATAAAAAATATGGTCATGAGTTGGGTGTGGTGTACACACCTGTAATCCTAGCTAGATACTAGGGAAACTAAAGCAGGAAGACTGCTGGCCTGGACAACTTAGCAAGACTTTGTCCAGAAATAAATTTTTAAAAGAGGCTAAGAATGTGGCTCTCTGATAAAGCACTTGGGCATGAGGTATCAGACTCAAGCTTCAGTTGTACAAATATGCAAAAGAAGAGGAAAATACAGAGAATTAAAGAGAACTAAGATATACATGAACAAAACGCAGAAGCATTAACTAATCACTAGTTAAATGAACTAGAGGCTGGAGAGATGGCGCAGTAGTAGTTAAGAGCATAAACTGTTGTTCATCCAGAGGACCCCAATGATTCCCAGCACACATCAGACGGCTCACAAACAACCACCTATAACTCTATCTGCTGGGGGATCCATTGGCCTCTGTGGGCACCTCCCCCCATGTGCACACAAACACACATAATTTAAAATAATGAAAAAGTACCAAAAAAAAATTTTTTAAAGGCTAAGCATGGTAGCACACGTCTTTAATCCCAGCACTCGGGAGGTAGAAGCAGGTGGATCTCTGTGAGATCAAGGCCAGACTGGTCTACAAAGTGAGTCCAGGATAGTCAGAGCTGTTACACAGAGAAACCCTGTCTCGATAAACCAAATAAACAGGTAGGTAGGTAGGTAGGTAGGTAGGTAGGTAGGTAGGTAGGTAGGAGAACAAAACTCAAAGTCCTTAAGGAGAAACAAGTATGGAAATTTCTTGAAGTAATTTATGACAGGTTAGAAGTATATAAGGAAAAAATAATACCTAAAGAGGTCAGAAAAAAAGTCAAAATCAGAGAAAGCTCTTAACCCTCATGTGACTGATGAACTAAGGGTGGCTGATATGTGGGATCCCCACACCCGAGAAGAAGAATAAGAGGGAGAAGGGGTAGAGGCTGGGAGGATGGGACCTGAAGGAGAGGAGGAGGGAGGGGGCTGGAATCAAGATGTAACTTGAATTAATAAATAGATGTTTAAAAAAAGAAAAAAGTCAAAAGCTACCTAATTCTTCTACCAGTGTATGTACAGAAATCATGCTGACCAAAATAAACTGCCAAAGACCTAAACAGCAGAAGAAATCTAGCAAGTCACAACACATTACAAGTCAGAATCTCTAATTCCAAAAGTTAGAATTTACAGGGATATCTCTTCTTGGGGTCCTAAAGTAGTAATCAAGTGAATCGGAGTGGAAAAGACTAACGGGACCAAATAAATATACCATTACCTATGAGATAATCATTTACCATTCTAGAAGAAGACAGCTGACCATAAAAGAAAATTAGTACTATATTAAACTGGTCATATGCTGTTTTTGTTTCTGAGTTTACTTTTCCTTTTTGGAGACAGGGTCTGCCATGTAGCCCATGCTGGCTGCTAACTCCTCTTTAGTCCCTCTCCTGAGTACTGGAACTACAGGTATCCACCACATCTGACTTTACTTTTAATAAACAAAAACTACTACAAAGCATAATAAAATGAACAGGAAGATGATTTACATATCATTCCTGACTTCTTGATTATCATCATCATCTCCTCATCTCTGATTTCATGTAAACCAAATTTTTTTGTTATGTTTATTTATTACTTCATGTTACATCTCCATCACAGGCCCCTCCCTCCCTCTACCCTTCTTGGTCCCACCCTCCTACACCCCCCCCCCATAAACCAAACTATTAACAGTATAAACCCAAACAGCCCTATATAATAGAGAAGCATATTTAAGTGTGGGCAATGTATCAAACTATGGTAGTGATTATGCAACATATGATTAATGAAAATAATTTATTAAGAGATGGGAACAATCTTTGATGTTAGAAGGAAAAAATAAAGGCTAAAATTCCATTACTTGCTTTAAAAAGCTTCTTTATCACTTTTGTTTGTTTCTTTTTTGAGACAGGGTTTCTCTGTGTAATAGCCCTGGCTATCCTAGACTCACTTTGTAGACCAGGCTTGCCTCAAACTCACAGAGATCAACTTGCCTCTGCCTCCCAAGTACTGGGATTAAAGGTGTGTGTCACCATGCCCAGCTCCTTTATCACTTTTTTGGTAAATAATTTGTCACTTATTCTTCAATAATTATTCTGTACTAAGACCAGTTGGGAATGATCCAAAGATGTTTGTTTGGTCCACCCATAAAGAAGAAATATACAAGGAACTCTTTAAAAATTCAGAAGTGTATTTTCAGGCAAGTCCACAAAGCAAGTAGATCAGAAAGGACAAAACAGAATTTTTACTTGAAATGGTTAACGTTTGTGATGTTTTCTTGGAGTAGTATGGGGTAGAGTCCCCAGGTGTGAGTCACTGAGTAAGAACAACTAATTTCAGGATTTAGCCAAAGCTAAAAAACAGGATGCAGACTACAGAAGGAACATACAGCTCTCTAAGCAATAAAGAAACACCCATGCTAGGTTAGCAACTCTAGTTTGAGTGGATCAAAGAAAAAGAGTTGAAAGAAAGGCCTGACCAGACCTATTGAGGATAGCACCTGGGAACATTTACAGCTGTTTGCTTATCTTTTGATTGATCCTTCGTTTCTAAATTCACTACTAGTTTTTTTTTTAAATTACATTCAAAAAATTAAAATGAAAGTTATCTTAGATTCACTAATTCCAAAGAAAAAGTTGGTGTCAATATTACAACCTTTCTAGCAGTAGGTATTGATTTAATACAACAACGAATTTGTATTTCACTGCATATGCATTTTTGCCACCTTTGCATTGCTAATGGCAGGATCCAAAGCTTTACAATACATGAGGCACATGCTTTAATCACTGAGCTATAGTAATCCCAGGCCTTGGATCTCTACTTTTTATTTATTTACATGCTTGCTTACTTATTTTAGATTTTTGAGAGAGGGTCTTAATTGTGCAAGCAAAGCTGGCTCCATTCAATATGTAGCCTGGGTTGTCCTTTAAACTCTCAATCCTCTTCCTACTCCAGAATTTCAAGATTATAGGCATGCTGCCCTGTCTGGCTTAAATATGTATCTGGAATGAACCAACTACTTTCTTCCTGGGATGACATGTACCACTGGGGTAGCTTTGAGAGTTCACAGCTGTGTCCCATTTCTAGTTTGTTCTCTGCTTCCTGCATGTGTATAGAAGTATGATCTCTCCCTGTCCTGATCCTACTACCATGCCTGCATATATGCCACCCCCCGAAATATGGGCTCTTTCCCTGGAACCATAAGCCAAAATAAACTTTCTTCTTTAAGTATTGGGCGTGGTATTTTATCACTGCAACAAAAAGTAACTAATACAGTCAGTAAAAACAAAAACAAGCAAGCAAAAATTCCTTGTTTCTTGATAATTTGTAGAAATAATGACCCCTCTAGCAGAGTGTCACTTCAGATACACTGCACAAAGGAGAAACTTCTAAAGACATTTTTTAAAAGTATTAAACATGGGCTGGAGAGATGGCTCAGCGGTTAAGAGCACTGGCTAGTGCTCTTCCGAAGGTCCTGAGTTCAATTCCCAGCAACCACATGGTGGCTCACAACCATCCACAATGTGATCTGATGCCCTCTTCTGGCTGCAGGTGTACATGCAGATAGAGCAACTCATATACATAAAATAAATAAAAATAAAAATCATAAAAATAATTTTTTAAAAAAGTATTAAACATATAGAAAACAAATATATAATTACCTTCATTATATAACTGCAATGATAAACTTTGTTACCTGAGTGACCAATTCTCAGACAAAAATTTCCAAAGCAATGCAACAGCTGAGTCACTACTGACTGAAGAACTTAATTACCTCATATAGTCAATGAAAGACAATGATGTAATATAAAACTAACTTATTTCTGTAGCCTTTATTCAGGATTACAAAATGAACTTCAACACGGTTACTAATTCTAAGAGTGACTAACAAATATATTGACTTATTTCTTACTAACAGTTGGATACATTCTTTTCTGGGATTAAATTAAGTAACACCTATGCATCTGCTAAGTTAAATGGGAAATTACACTCTATCAATTTCTAGCTGAGTTTCAGAGGTCATAATGTTAGCTTTTCCTATAATAGGCTATTCAATTTGCTAAATACTATCTTGACACTTATCCTGTGCCCTAAAGTTAAAATATCAGTTGAAGAAAAATAGGTACAACTGAACAACACTATACTGCAACTTATCACAAACAGACTAAAGAACACACTGTAGCTTCAAAATAAAGAGTTGGATAAAACTCTAGAAAAATCAAGTAAGATTTTAGTGCCGAGTTCCCCAAACACCCTCATCAATGAGATAACTTAAGGCCTAAAGAAACTAGGTACAAGAACCCAAAATAAGAAAACAAAGTATGAAGTTAGAAGAAGAGTTCAAAATCCAAACTACTCCACTTTACAAACTGGCAAACTCTACAGTTCTGAACATATCTAAACAAAAAGCTAAGTAAAACTTTTAAATGATACAAAAATTTAACAACCACCATTTTGGCTAAAAATATTCCTGGCATTAAGTAACTACATAAGGGAGGTTATGTAGTAAAAGGTAAATACTTATTGAGTCCTAGTTGTGTGCCAGGCCCAATATTACTCCTTTACACATAATATTACTCATTTAATTCCCTATTTTTCTCCCCCTCCCCTTTGGATTGTTCAAGACAGGGTTTCTCTGGGTATCCTTGGCTGTCCTGGACTCACTCTATACACCATGCCATCCTCGAACTCAGAGATCCACCTGCCTCTCCCTCCCAAGTGCTGGTATTAAAGGCAGGCACCAGCACGCCAGGCTCATTTAATTTTCTTAACCCCTATGAAATACTATGATTATTCCCACAAGAAAACTAAGGCACAAAGAGGCTAAATTTTCACCAAATGCCACAAAGGTAATAAGAGATAGAAACACACAAGCTATGAACCTAACCAGTCATTTCCACAGCTATAATCTCCAACTTGTCAAATCTGTTACCACACTACTGTAGTGCCTTCTAAAATATAATCCAAAGCTGGAAAGATGACTCAACAGTTAAGAGTACTAGCTGCTCTTCCAAAGGACCCACACAGCATTTCACAATTGTCTATCACTCCAGTTCCAGGGTATCTGACACCCTCTTCTGGCCTCCATGAGCAGCAGGTATACATATGGTACACAAAAATGGATGCAGACAAAACAGCCATACACATACAATCAATTAATTAAAAATCTTAAATAACTGTAAATCCAATTTCCCATTCTATAGATGAACAGATTATTTTACTTCAAAAGACAAAAAGTTAATTCAAAGTTCATAAGTCTTCATTAACAGAACTAGTCCTGACTGGCAGTCAGACTTTTCAACTCATATGATCTTTTTCAAAAATAATTTATTTGCTCTAAGTGTGTCTTTAATCTCAGAAATGCAGACACAGAGACAGGCAAATCTCTGTGAGTTCAAGGTCCCCCCTGGTCTATATAGAAAGCTCCAGGCCAGCCAAGCCTACAACTTAAAAATTTTTATTTTATTTTTTTTAATTTATTTTTTAAATTAAAAAATTCATTTTTTTAAATAAAAAATTTAATTATTGAAATCAGAATAACAAAATTAAGTATAGAAGAAAATCAAAACAAATACTTCAAGCTTTCAAGAATAAACTTCTAAAAACAGCATAATATATTTATCTATATACAGTATACAATAAACATTCTAATCTCTTGCACTATCTCTTTAAAGAATGAGAGACATACTCATTATGATGACATATTTGCCTTTTCACTTAAATCACTCCACAGGACTTACATCTCACTTACATTTTTGCATGTCATTAAATACTTTTGGCAGGGCTGATGAGATGACTCAGCAGGTAAAAACACAAGCCTGACAACTCCATACATGCACCATACACCATGCACACACTTGCCTATACACATATACATACATATGCAAGCATACATAATGATAAATTAAAATTAAGCAAATACTTGTGATATTACGACTTCATGACTATGTTATATTTCATAACTTTCATTAATCTGTACTTATCAAGTCTATTGAACGTATAGACTTTTTTGCAATCAGTCCCTGTGTTAAAATTTTTCTTTCACCTTATAGTGTTTTATTCTGTTACAGGGTAGAAATATGAAGTCCAAACCCCCTTAGACTCTTGATCCTCCTGCCTCAGCAAGCCTCCCTAGCGCCAAGATTTCAGATGTGTGCCATCACAACTGGTTTGAAACTGTTACTTAATACATCTTCAAACATTACCTATAATAAAGTTTCTAGGAATGATATTACTAAATTGACCTAAGAACTCACATTCATATGATGATTACTAAAACCAAACTATTCTAAGCACGTCACAATATTCCAACCAGTATTTAAGTTTCTACAAATTGATGTTGATTTTAGTTAACTTGATTGGATTAAGAAATATCTTGGAAAAAAAATGAGGTACACCTTGGGTTCCAGGGAGGATTAACTGAGGAGGGAAGTGGGCAGCACCATCCATGAGCTGGAGAATCCAGAATGAACAAGAAGGCAAAGAGAGGAAAACTAGATGAGTGTTAGCATTTCTCTTCTTGGCTTCTTGGTATATCAAGATATGAGAAATCCCAACCACAGGCTGCTGTATGAACTCCACCATGTCTTCCACACCACAGGCATCTACCTTCTCAAACCATGAGCCACAATAAATCCTTCCCTCATAAGCTGCCTTTTGTCAGGTACTGGATCACTGTGACAGGAAAAATAATAAGTACATTTGTTCCCAGGTGTGTTACTTCACAGCACAGACACTCCAAGTGCTTCACAAGGATTTTATGACAGAGGAAGTGAAGACTCAAAATAGAAATGACTTGCCCAAGACCATGGAAAGTGACAGAGCCAGGATTCACAGACCTGTCCCACAATTCATGTTCTTAGTCACCATGTTATATTATTTTAATTCTCTATTTCTCAACTAACATACAATAATCAACTGGGAATCTTTGTTTTAATAAGTATCTAACATGACTCTGATATTTGAAACCTCTTTTTTTTTTTGAAAGTCAGTTACACCTCACATCTGTAATCCCAGCACTAAGGAGAAGGAAATAAGAGAATCTTAAATCCAGGTGAACCTGGGACACATGTACACACCAAGACCCTGTCACCAAAAAAAAAAAAAAAAAAACAAGAAAAGGAGAGAGAGAGATTAGGAGAGAAAAAGAGGGAGGAGGAGAGGGCAAGGAACAAGGAGAGGAGAAGAAGGAGAAAGAGAAAAAGAATGGGGGTAGAAGAAGGCAGGCAAGGCAAGCAGGCAGTACATACACATTTACATATTCATATACATATATACATATACACATGTGCATGTAATGACAATTAATGAAAAAATTCATTAATATGAAAGAGATGAAGGGGTATATGGGAGGATTTGGAGGGAGAAAAAGGAAGAGAAAATTTAATTGATTATAATAACAAAAGTAAAACTCTTGGCCAGGTGTTGTGACACAAACCTTTGATCTCAGCACTTGGGAGGCAAGGGCAGACAGATCTCTGTGAGTTTGATGCCAGCCTGGTCTACCTACTGAGACCCTATCTTTAAAAAAAAAAAAAAAAAAAAAAAAAATTCAAAATGGATCTGACTAGGGATTTCTCCAAAATACTGATATACAAGGCTGGGTATGGCAGTACATCCCAGATGTAAGAGGATGAAGAAGCATGGTGAGGTAGAAGGCAGCCTGGGTGCGATCCTATATCACAAAATGAAAAAATGTACTTAAATCACCAATGAGGATATGAAAAGATGACTACATTACTACTCACTAGAGAACTACAAATCAAAATCTGAGCTATTACCTCATACTCTCCTGACAGCTACAATTTAAAAAGACTCTGATCAGGAGCTAAACTAAAAACTCTCACACACTGATAAAGTATAAAATGGTACACCCACTTTGAAAAACAGATTGGCAGCTTCTCAAAATGCAACACAGAGTTATACATGATATAACAATTTTACTTCCAAGTATATACACAAATAAACTGGAATATATATAGCACAAAAACTTGTGCACAAATTTATAATAGCCAAGCAGAGAAAATCAAAATAGCTTAAATGTCCACAAATGTATGACTGGATATACATAAATATGGTACAGTCATACCATAGGTTACTGTCTGCAATAAAAGAAACAAAGTACTGGTAAATGCTACAACTTGGAGAAGCCCTGAAAACAGTAAGCTAAATGAAAAGTAGATGCAAAAAACATGTTGCATAATTCCATTTAAACAAATGTCCAGATAGGCAACCTACAGACAAAGAAAGATTAGTGGTTGCCAGAGTCAGACAGGGAGAAGAGAGAAGAGATCCATACCAAGGGATCCATAGTCTCTTTGGAGGTGGAATGACAAAAATGTACTGGAGCTAGAAAGTGGTAGATATACTAAACACTACAGTGTACACTATAGAAAATTACAAATACAGTTAAAAAATACATGAAGATATAAAGTTTTAAATAAAATACTCAGAAATAGTTAAAACTGTAATTATGTGACTTGTGAGAACAAACTGGGAATATTAAAAACCAAGAGATTAAAAATGAAGACTATGTGGTAGCTGTAGACAATAGAGACAAAGATGGAGATGTCAAAACTGTCAAAAAGAATTAAGAATCAGGAAAGAACAGTGTTATGCACTGAAAAGTCTTAAAACTTCCATTAAGAATGCATACTGGGAGCCAGGCATAGTGGTGCACGCCTTTAATCCCAGTACTCTGAAGGCAGAGGAAGGTGGATCTCTGTGAGTTCAAAGCCAGACTGGTCTGCAAAGTGTATCCAGGACAGCTATACAGAGAGAACCCTGTGTCAAAAATCCAAAAAAAAAAAGGAACAAATACTGGGGTTGCTGGGAGTGCAGTGCAATAGTATCCCTAGAATCCCTGTGACCCTGAGTTGGATCCCAGAACTCTTTTGTCCCTGCCCCCCACCAAAATACTACAAACCTAAACTAAACTAAACCACTAGATAATCCATATCAAAGGTTCCCTGATGACATTTAACTATAATTTACATGAAAGATTACATTTGTTATATAGGAGAAAGTAAAGGGATACAGAAAGTACATGTGTGATCTATATAACATCAGAAGAAATATGGATTTATTTCATCAAATGAAAAACTGAATTTTAATCAAAAATATTACTTTTACACACTAAGTTTATAGGATGAATATTATATTTTCTAGAAATAAATCCAAAACACTCCACTTGTCCTAAACAAGCTGAGGGGATTAAAGGTGAGTAGTGGCACACTGCACACTAGAATGTCAAGTCCATTGAGCAGAGACTTGTTCTTATCCAGAACTGGTATGAGCTCACAGTAAGTACCCAATGAGTGTTGCACTTGAAAATTATTAAATTGGGCTGGAGAGATGGCTCAGCAGTTAAAAAACACCGGCTGTGCTTCCAAAGGACCTGGGTTCAAATCCCAGCACCATACAGCAGTTAACAGCTGTCTGTTATGGCCTGGTACACGCCTTTAATCCCAGTACTCGGGCGGCAGAAGCAAGCAGATCCCTGTGAGTTCTAGGCCAACCTGGTCTACAAAGTGAGTCCAGGACAGCCTAGAATACACAGAGAAACCCTATCTTGAAAAAAAAAAGAAAATTATTAAATTATCACATGTGTGGGGTCTCCCTTTTTCCTCGTGTACTATTAATTGGCCACCAGTCAATGAGGTTGAGGGAAGTCTGGAGAGTAGGGGGTGGAAGGCTGAGAGAGTGCAATGGATTAACACTCCGAGACTAGCTTCACAGAGGCAGTTCAACTTTATAGAGGGTGAAGGGTGAATGAGGGTTATATAGGACACTGGGAAGTAGGTGGGGTTTCCAGGGTGAGTGTGCATTATTGGCTGGGGCTTAAGATACTGGGATCACTCATTTGTTTTGAGAGGCATTCCAGGAATCTCAGGTGCTTGCTGAGCAAATGCTTCCTTAAAGATTATGTGGCATTCATTAGGTACTGGGTGTGGGAACTAGGGCTCCCAGGATCAAGCAGAGGGGAAGGAGCCCCCCTGGGAAAGGGAATCCTCCATTTAGCACCTAGCTCAGGGCTTTCTGGACATAGTAGACTACAACCTTAATGAGAGGGGGGGGGGCGGGTTGTCCAACACATATGCTTCAGGAACTTAAAAATAGAATCTTAATGAATGAAAAAACCAAATAGACAAACAGAATTCTCAAGTCTGAAACTAAAGATCCTGGGAAGAAAAGAATTGCCCTCAAAATACCAGATCAAATCCAGAGTCAGAAGATGCTCAGCAAAAACTCTTACAATGGGCAGGGCTTGGTGGTGCACGCCTTTAATCTCAGCACTTGGGAGACAGAGGCAGGTGGATCTCTGTGAATTCAAAGCCAGCATGGTCTACAAGTGAGTTCCAGAATAGTAAGGGCTACACAAAAACTCTTGTCTTGAAAAAAAAAAGAAGAAGAAAACTCTTACACTGACATATATTCCTATCCCTCTGCTATTTGTCAGTATATTAAAAAAAAAAGAGTGAGTCTACACAATTCTAAAGAATTAGCTTTTTAAATTATATAAATATCCATTCAGAATTCACTATAGCCAGGCTGGGTATGCAATCAGTGACAGGGAACTTACCTGATATACACATAAAGCCCTGTGTTCAACACATGACACCTCCATCATAGTCAACTTTAAGAAATATACAATATAGAAAACAAAAAATATGATCTGAGAAAAACAGAACAGATAAAAATTATCTAAGAAATCTAAAGAAGAAATGGGAAATCTGTTATGATCTATTCAATATTAACTAAACTTAAATATATATACATACATATATGCATATACATATATCTCAACAAGACAACCTTCCAACTTAAGAAGTTCAATCCAATCAAAAACAAAACAACATAGAGATTAATGCTACCATAGTGACAAGGTAAGGATGATTTCTTACCATTGACTGACTCAGCTAAATTTTTCTAATTGACTTTCAGAGAAGAAAATGACATTTTTATGTTGAAGCATTAACACATATGAAAAGTATAAAGAAATCAATATAATCAAAACAGATGTAAATATTACTAAAAATGCTGCTTTTTCAATATCTGATCAACATAATTATTGTAAGTTTTTGCTCTTTAAAGCAAAGTGCTCTGTTGCTGGAGTAACTATAAATGTCACTGGTTAGTTCATCTCACTTTTCTTTTTAAACAAGATACCTGAAAGCATTGCAGTTAAAGACGGAGCTCAAGTTGCAAAACTACTCTGAACACAGCAAAAAGGCAAGCTATAAAATATCCTTCCTATTTCTCACATCAGAATACTTTTATAAACTTTATTTGAATCTAATACATAAAGCAAAATTTGAAATTGGATGATGCCATTGTATTAATCAATTTCAACTTTAAATTCAGTAAAGAATATAAATTAAGAAACCTCTGTTATACAATAAATTTATAATCTTCTGAGGATGTAATCTGAGCCAATTTAAATGCTATGCCAAAAGGCTTAAGAAATGTTTGAAGTTTTCTGGTAATAATAATAGAAGTTCATTTAACAGGTTTCTTGAAAATTATATTGAAAATACTGAAATAAACTTCAAAAAGTAGTTCTAATTTAGGAGATTTATCATACCTTAACTTTTGGAGGGCATTCTCAAAATGTTTTCATGACTCAAAAACTCAGTTTCATGTAAGCTATGTTAGCAGCAGAGTTCCACTGTCCAAAGGAAGTGACAGTGCAGATTCTGGGTTTTGACATCCCCAGTTTACAATAGATAAACACTGTCCAAACAAAGAGTACTACAACTCAACAAAATGACAGCTCTAAGCTGTGCATGAAAATCCACTCCTGTAAGCCCAACACCAGGGAAAGCTGAATAAGAAATATCACAAGCTGAATATTAGGCGAAAATGTTTATTACTGGCCAAATGTAAAGTAACGAGAGCACTAAGCAGCTCCCAGAAAGCCTGTCATTCGCATACTTTGGGCATAGTAGTCATACACACATATATTCAAAGTCTTTTCACACAATATTTTCTACCAATGGTAGTACAAAAATAAGCTCCAAACTTTCAAAACTCAGAGCATAAAAAAAAAATGAGAACGTCATCTATGGCTACTGAATTTCTAATTCATGCTGTGTTATAAAGCTCAAAGTTCCAATATATTTTTGACATCTGTGACTCACAATCCACTAGCACAATATGTATTTAACTCAAGACTTCAATTAACACATAAGCCTAGAATACCTGAAGCGTAGCTTTTCTCACATCATATTCACTCCTCATGCATATGGGCAATCAACACAGGCTTCATGAAAGCAGCAAAAATTAAAACCAAGAACAAATAAGTTATCCACTACAAGTTATCCACTACTATAATACACAAGGCTTTCAGAACAAAAAGCTTAATTATACTCTATATCCCTCAATCAAGCATTCTGAGTAACTGCATTCACTGACTCACTGAACTGCCAGGTCTACTCTGAACACACCTTAAGACAGCTCTGATATTACACGGATATGGAATCAAACTTCAGACTCACGTGTTAAAGGACTGATCTAATGCAATCTTCCTAGGTAAGACTTTGGAAAAGTAACAGAATCATAAGGGCTTTGACAACCAAAAGATTAATCCATTGAAGAATTTTATGGGAATATGGTGGAAACTGGGCTTTGCTGGAAGAAGTCGGTTATTGGAGGTCTGCTTTTAAGGGTATATCTTGCCACATCCTCTTCCTCTGATGTCTCTGTTTCTTAGTTGACCTAAAGTAAATAGAGCAGCTTTTCTTACCATGTCTTGCTTCCATGATGCTGTGCCTAAAAACAATGGAGCCAGCAAACCAAGTACACTCATAAATACAACAGAGTTAGGCTTAGGGTGCAGTGGCTCAGCTGGTAGAATGCTTGCTTTCCTTACATGCACAAAGCCCTGGGTTTGACCTTCAGGACTGGATAAGTGTGTCATTACAGGCCTGTAAACCCACTGCTCAGGAAGTGGAGGCAGAGGGGAGTTCAAAGTCATTCTTTGGCTACACATTAAGTCCAAAGCCAGCCTGGTCTATATGAAACAATCTACAAGATTATCATCAACAAACAGTGGTCAAAACATAAAAGGATAATAATAGCTCACCTATATAATTTTTCTATTTCAAAGTCTTTAGTGCTATGGTTTGGATGCTATGTCTGCCACAAGCTCAAGTGTTAAAGATGTGGTCTAATGGATGGTGCTATTGGAAAGTAAAGGAACTTCTGTATGGTGGGATATACAAAGGAGTACTTAGATCCCTGAAGACATGGACTTGGAGAACAATATGTGACACCTCCTCTTCTCATCTTTGTTTCCTGGCTATGAAATAAATAGCTATGCTCAACCACACACTCCATTCATGGAAAATACCAGCAACAAAAACAACTACACAAATACTAGGAAACTGAACAATACTTTAGAGTAAACAGTGGATCACTGAAGGAATCAAAGCGCAAATTTTAAAATTCTTAGAATCAAATGCAAACAATAGCACAATTTACAAGAACCTGTAAGATACAGCTAGAGAAGTTCTAAAAAGAAAGTTTACATATAAATGCTCACATTAAAAATTCAGACAGAAAAAAAAATTCAGACAGCACAAAAAACCTAACAACACACCTCTAGCCAAACTAACAAAAGACCCAAATTATAAAGGTAGAGATGAATAGAGAAATATTAAAAATGCCAATGAAATCCAAGAATCATTAGATAATATTTTGAGAGCTATATTCCCAGAAATTGGAAATCTAGAAATGGATGAATTCCTAAATACATGTAACTTAAAATTAAATAAAGAAATAAACAACTTAAAAGGACTCATGCATGACAAATGAGATTGAATGTATACTGAAGAAATAATTTTTTATTAATGTGTTTTATTATACAATGGAATAAAAATTACACTGCACACTTTTCAGTACATTAATAACAATACATAAATTATATTGATGATAAAAAATTAGAAAAATAACCTTCATAATTTGCTTCTACCATGGGATATTTTGGATTTTAAAGACATTTTTATTCAGATATAACTAATATGCATTAAACTGCATTTAAACTAATACTGGAAGTGAACAATTAGTTATATTTGACACATGCACACTTCTGAAACTATCCAGACAATGAAAGTTGGAACATTCATCACGTGACTGTTTCCATGTACCACTTTGTATTACTTCTTCTAGTTTCTTCCCACACTGTTCACTCTGAACAACTGACATGATTTCTCTCGGCAGATTAGATTACTTTTTATATAGTTTTATATCAATGGAGTTGAGATATACACTCATATTTGGATAGCTTCTTTCATCACACTTATTTTGGGGATCATCAATGTTGTCATGTAAATCTACAGTACATTTCTTTTTATGCGATACCTTCAGTAGCATTAAATTGATACCATAAATGTAGTTTAAATTTAACTTTCCCACTCTTTTCAAATGATAGCATTCATCAGGTTCCATTACATACTGGAAGTTCAAAATTTATTTATTCACTTTACAGGAGGTAACAATAGTAGGATAGGTGGGAGAGGGTGTAGAAGGTGGGAGGGTGGGATTGGGAGGGGGGAGGGATGTGGCTCTGATGGAGATGTGACTTGAATTTTTTTAAATAAATTTACTTATTTGTTGCTTCAGGTTACATCTCCATCATATTGTCCTCTCCCCCCCCTTCTCAGCCCCGCCCTCCCACCCTCTACCCCCTAACTCTTCCATCCCACTACTCTGGAGTGGAGTGTCCCTACATAACAGTCCCCCTCCCCAGTTCAGAAGTCAGATGAGGGCCAAGAGCCTCCTCATACACTGGGGGCCTACAAGGCAGTACCACCAGTGAAAAGTGTCTCATTGCTAGGGACAGAAAACTAAAACAAACAAACAAAAAGTCTATGTCCATGTTCCCTTTGGTGCGTTGGTTGTAGTATAGATATCCTGTACTATATAAGCTAAAATCCTACTATAAGTGAATAGATGCCATATACATCCTTCTGAGTCTGGGTTAGCTCACTCAGGATGAGCTTCTCTAGTTCCATCCACTTGGCTGCAAATTGAAGGATTTCGTTGTTTCTGATGGCTGAGTAGTATTGCATTGTGTAGATGTACCACAGTTTTTTAATCCATTCTTCAATTGAGGGACATCTGGGTTGTTTCCAGTTTCTAGCTATTACAAATAAGGCTGCTATGAACATAGATGAGGAAACTTCCTTATGATTCGGTGAGGAGTCATTTGGGTGTATACCCACAAGTGGTATGGCTGGGTCCTGAGGCAGAGCTATTCCAAGTTTTCTAAGATATCGCCAGACTGACCTCCATAGTGGTTGCACAAGCCTGCACTCCCACCAGCAATGGAGGAGGGTTCCCCTTTCTCCACACCCTCAACAGCATGTGCTGTCATTTGAGTTTTTGATCTTAGCCATTCTGACAGGTCTGAGATGGAATCTTAGAGTTGTCTTGAGTTGCATTTCTCTGATAATTAAGGATGTTGAGCATTTCTTCAAGTGTCTCTCAGCCATTAGGGATTCCTCCTTTGTGAATTCTCTATTTAGCTCTGTTCCCTATTTTTTGATTGGATTATTTGGTTTATTGGCATTTAATTTCTTGAGTTCTTTGTAGATTTTGGATATTAGCCCTCTGTCAGATGTGGAGTTGGTGAAGATTTTTTTCCAGTCTGTAGGCTGCCGTTTTGTTCGAATGACAGTGTCTTTTGCCTTACAGAAGCTTTTCAGTTTCATGAGGTCCCATTTATTGATTGTTGGTCTTAGGTCCTGAGCTGTTGGTGTTCTTCTGTTCAGGAAGTTGTCACCTGTGCCAATGATTTCGAGGGTTTTTCCCACTTTCTTTTCCAGTAGATTTAGTGTGACCGGCCTTATGTTAAGGTCTTTGATCCACTTGGACTTAAGTTTTGTACAAGGTGATAAGTATGGGTCTAATTTCATTCTTTTACAAGTGGACATCCAGTTGGACCAGCACCATTTGTTGAAGATGCTGTCCTTTTTCCATTGTGCGGTTTTGGCTTCTTTGTCAAAAATTAGGTGGCCATAGGTGTGTGGGTCTATTTCTGGGTCTTCAATTCGATTCCATTGATCTACTGGTCTGTTTCCATACCAGTACCATGCTGGTTTTACTACTATTGCTCTGTAGTACAGCTTGAAATCTGGGATGGTGATACCTCCAGATGTTTTTTTATTGTACAGGATTGATTTAGCTATTCTGGGTTTTTTGTTGTTCCATATGAAATTGAGAATAGCTTTTTCTAGGTCTATAAAGAATTGTGTTGGTATTTTGATAGGAATTGCATTGAATCTATATATTGCTTTTGGTAGGATGGACATTTTTATTATGTTGATCGTACCTATCCATGAGCATGGGAGATCTTCCCATCTTCTAAAGGCCTCTTCAATTTCTTTCTTCAAGGGCTTGAAGTTCTTGTTGTACAGGTCCTTTATTTGCTTGGTTAGAGTTACCCCCAGGTATTTTATATTGTTTATGGCTATTGTGAAGGGAGTTGTTTCCCTTATTTCTTTCTCAGCCCATTTGTTTGTTGTATAAAGAAGGGCTTCTGATTTTTTTGTTAATTAATTTTGTATCCAGCCACCTTGCTGAAGGTATTTATCAGCTGCAAGAGTTCTCTGGTGGAATTTTGGGGGTCGCTTATGTATACTATCATATCATCTGCAAATAATTTTTAAAAGTCTCTCTATGTAAACGCACACATACACTCACGCAAAAAAAAAAAAAAAACAAAACAAACAGCTCAGAACTAGAAGAACTCACCATTGCCAATACTCATCAAACTGTTCCACAAAATAGAAAGCAACATTACCAATCTCATTCTAAGAAGTCAAGATCATACTAATACTAAACAAATGAAGATGCAGCCCAAAAGGAAAACTACAGACCAACTCACCTGAATAACCCAGAAGCAAAAACTCTCAATAAAATTCTTGCAATTTGAATCCAAGAACACATTAAGAAGACCATACATACATCATGACCAAATTGGTTTCTTCCCAGGGATGCAAGTTTGGTGCAGTACATGCTTATTATAGATATATTATATATACCATATAAATATACTTGAGGACAGAACTCACATGATCATTTAATAAAGTTCAACATCCCTTTATGATAGAAGTTCTAAATATACTAGGAACAGAAAGAGTATATCTAAACATGATAAAGATATATATTCTATATTCAACATTATATTAAATGTAAGAAAAAAAGCACTTCCTCTGAAATTTGGAACTAGTCAAGAGTGACTCTCCACTACTATTCAACAGTACTCCAAGTGTAACCTACAGCTAAAAGGCAAGAGAAGACATAAAAGCGATACAAACAGCAAAGGTAGATGGCAAGGTATCCCCCTATTTGCAGGTGGCAAATACTGAAAAGACCCTGATGACTCCAACAGAAAGCTGTTAGATATGATACTGCAGCCAAGTAACAAAATACAAATTAACACAAAACCCAGTAGCTTTTCTATATACCAGTAATAAACTTGCCAAGAACTATTTTTTTTTAAATCCTAGTTACAACAGCTTCAAAATAAATACATACATACATAAGTAAATAGTAATAATCGTAACCAAGGAAACTAAGAACTTCTACAATGCGCACTTTAAGACCTTGGAAACCGGGGGCTGGAGAGAAGGCTCAGTAGTTAAGAACACTGGCTGCTCTTCCAGAGGACCTGGGTTCAATTTCTAGCACCCACATGGCAGCCTTGGAATCTGATGCTCTCACAGACAGATGTCCAGGCAAAATACTAATGAACATAAAATAAATTTTAAAAATCAATCAATCAATTAAAAAACAGAATGAAGAAACTAAAGACACAAACTGATGGAAAGGACCATCCTCCTTGCTCATAAATCAACAGAATATTGTGAAAATAGATGAATTACTCAAAGGTGCCTACAGATGCCACACAATCTCCTTCAATATTCCATTAATGATCTCCACAGATATAAAAACAGTCCTAAAATCCATATAGAAGACCACACACAGCTAAAACAGTCCTAAGCAGAAAAGTGATGCTGGGAGTGTCATGATACCTAACCTCTAATCATACTCCTGAGATAAATCAAGAAAAGTGGCAAATGAAAAAGGGAGCATGGTATACTGGTGTGAAAACAGGTAGGTAGCCCAATGAAACAGAACAGAGGATACAGAAATAAACTCACATAGTGAGATGCAAGTCACATATAGGAAAAACTGCCAGACTGGCCCACAAATGATAATGAGAAAATAACATGTCCACTCATAAAAAAAACTGAAACTAGATGTGTATTTCTCATCCTGCACAAAATTCAATTCAAAACAAAAAAAAATCAAAGACCTTAACGTAAGACCTAATATTTTAAAGCTGCTAGAAGAAACATAAGAAAGACACTCAAGGAAGAGTGACAGAGAACCTTCTGGAAAGTGCAGCAGTAGCCAAGGAAGTAAGCCCAACCTCTACAAGTAGGATTACATGAATTAAAAGGGATCTATCCAACTAGAGAAAAACCAAAAATCAACAAAGGAACAGTCTACAGATAGACAAGAACTCTTGACCAAATCTAAAATTACAAATCTTCCAGTAGAAATAATAGTCCAATAATGAACCAAACAGACAATTCTCAAAAGCAACACAAATGGTCAATAAATTTTTTAAAGATGTTCAACACCTTAACCATGAAAAAAAATGAAAATAAAATTGCTTTCCTGGTTGGCTGACCAGGTTCTAATCTTTGAATTTTGCTTGCTTTATTAAGGGAAACAATACATACTCAGACATTAATTAAGAGACTATTATTACTTTGCCACATTCATACGTTCACACATTCAAAAGAATTTACTAAGTTCAGCAAGCTTTAAAACAGACAGATATTCAAGGGAGAAAACTTCTCAACAATGAAATTGCATACTTATAAATTAAACATGGTAGAACAGGCATGACACTTGGGAGGGAGAGGCAAGGAAGATCAAGAATTCAAAGTCATCCTTAGCTACATAGTGAGGCCTATACCAGCTTGGACTTCCTAAGACCCCACCTCAAACAAAAATCACACTTATAGAAAATCAGCATACAAGATATTACTGTGGGGTCAGGCATGATGGCACACGCCCTTAATCCCAGCACTTGGGAGGCAGAAGCAGGCGGATCTCTATATGTTGGAGTTCGAGGCCAGCTTGGTCTACAAAGCAAGTCCAGGACAGTCAGGGCTATTAGACAGAGAAACCATGTCTCAAAAAAACATCAACAACAAAAAAAGATATTACTGTGTAAGCACACCAAGTAAACAAGGAGGAAACATTAATAGCCACATTAATTAGGTTGAGTACCTAAGTGTCTGGCATGAAGAATTTTCTTTCGGTCTTTATAACAGTCCTAGGAAGTAAATTCTACTATTACCCTGCATTTAATTTTCATTTGTTCTTTTATTCGGGTTAGCAGTCTTGGAATTGAATACTCTCAGCTCTAGATTCTCTTACAGGTGAACAAAACTAAGCAAAGAGACTTCCCAGGGTGGCCCAGCTGCACAGCCTTACATTTACTATCCCCAGCATGTGCAGAGCCCGGCCAGGTACTCACCTCCCTCAGAAACCTGACAGCAATTCTTCTTTGCCCTTCCCAGTTAGGTTAACTTCTGAGATGCATTTCCCATCATATGTTATTCTCTTCTAGGCCTTTCCACCTTAAATGTTTCCTGTTCCCTCAGGATAGAATCCACTGCTCTTTTTCACCCAGCCTGCAAAACCCTACTCCCTTTTTAAACAGTGATTTAAAAACAGCATTCTCTGTGAAGCTTTCTTCATTCCTCCCACAGTTTCTGCCCCCATTCCTGGAGGAAGCAATACATGACTTTCTCAGTTCCCTGGAAACAATGATTCACAGATACTTCTACTGGTATTTGGGATTCTAATTCTTTTTTATAAAACTATCTACTGGGCTGTGCACTGCACTTGCGGGCATTAGACACTGAGATACTAGTTGGCCTGGAATATATAATGGTCCCAACTAAACTCAACAGTAATTTAAATCAATACTTTGTTCTTCTCAAGACAATAGTGTTTTACCCCCTCCATGTTCCTGCAATCATCACAAAATCACTGGGTTAGCAGAATTTTTATACATTTCCCAGGTTAAGATTAGGCTTTTAAAGTATGCTCTAACAACTTTCTCAATTCCCACATTAAATCTCTAGCATTAAAACTTCTCAATAGTGTCAGAATTGGTCTTGATGACAAACATTTCAAAATTAGAAACAAAAGTCCAATCATGATTTAGACAGTCGCATTAAGGAAATTCAAGCTACACTATAACTGAAAGCTGGAAATGGAGGTTAAAGCCTGTAATCCAAGCACTTGGGATGGGGATTAACACTCTTTTTTTCTTTCTTTTTCTTTTTTCTTTTTCCGAGACAGGGTTTCTCTGTGTAACAGTCCGGGCTGTCCTGGACTTGCTTTGTAGACCAGGCTGGCCTCTAACTCAAAGAGATCTTCCTGCCTCTGTCTCCCAAGTGCTGAGATTAAAGGTGTGCACTACAATGCCTGGCTCAACAAAAAAGTTAAGATACAGGAGACGAAGACACACAAGAGGGATCAACACTTTTTTTGGGGGGTGGGGGTGGGAATGGGGAAATAAGATGCAAGTCTAAGACCAGCCTGAACATGACACATGGTCTTAAAAAAATAATGGGCATTTGTAATCCTGTGGACACAAAGACAGGAGGCTCCTTGGGGCTCACGGGCCACTCAGTCAAATCTAATTGATGAGTTGCAGGCCAATGAGAGACCCTGACCCAAGGGAGGTGGATAGTATTCCTCAGGATGACAACCAAGGTTCTTCAGCCTCCACACACATACACATACAGAAGCATACACTCAAACTTGTTTTTAAAAAGACAGACAGACAGAAAGAATGTTTACTAATCTATACATCTAAAGTGGACCAATTCAATTAAAAAATTATATACCAAACTAAAAACAGCTACTTCTAAGGCAGACGACAGATATAAATGATGAATTTCTTTTAATCTATATGTTTCCCTATTGCTTAAACTTTTATGTGAGCATATTCCTATTATTTGGATATCTAAAAATACAGAAACACTTGAACTTCCATATTGAAAAGTCTTGTCCAACTGGATCAGATAAAACAAGTAGTTAGTTACACATGCAAATAAAATGACAAGTATGAAAGTATAATGAAAATCTAATATGCAAAGTGTCTTCATTTTATCTTAACATCTACCACCAAGTTTGTATTAGACAGCGAATACAATCAATACTAATCACCAAAACTTCACGTTTCCAAGTGCCACTATAAAGGTTACTTTTTAACTTTTATGTGTTTGTGTGTCTGTCTGTCTGTCTCCAAGTGTGAGCATGCACTGGAGATTGTATTAACGTCTTGTGCTCTTCCTCTGAACTAGATTCTAAACACCCCCAACTCCACATAGGCCAGTATTGCCTTAACTTTCAGTCTGCTTGTCTCAAGCATCTAGAGTCCTGGGGTTACAGGTATGCACCACCCTCTTTTTTACAAGTATAAAAAATATACATGGTGACAATGGAAGAAGGGGAACAGTGGGGAAAGAAAGTAGAAAGGATGGATATGGGCAAAGTACAATTATATGCATATATGAAAAAATGTCATTCTGAAATCCATTCTTTTGTATGCTAAAAAATTTTTATGTCAAAAATAAAAATAAATTTTAAAAAATTACTAGGTGGAGTCAGTGGTACAGCACCTCCCTAGAATGGCCATGGGAGAGCTACATTCCATTTCCAGTACTGCATGGAAAAAGTTTTCCAAGACGATTTTATTCATTTACACACATACCTAAATCTCAATCTAGAAAAAACATTAGGAGTAATGGAGGTAAGTTTAGAAAAACATCGGCAGACTCAGAGAAATGATTACTGGATTCTTTCAGTTGTTGAAACTCTGTAATGGACAAACTTTCGGTTATATGCCACAAAACAAAAGCTTAAATTACCTTTTAATAGCAAAAGACATAGCATGGTGGTGCACACCTTTAGTCCCAGCACTATTGAGGCAGAGGCAGGAAGAGGTCAGCCTGTTCTACAGAGTTCCAGGATACCCAGGGCTACACAGAGAAGCCCTGTCTGGAAAACAAACAACATAGCAAAAAGAGAGCCAGGCACAGGTGCATACCTTTAGGTCCAGCTTGTCGGAGGCCAAGGCAGGTGGATCTCTAAATTTGAGGCCAGCCTGGTCTACATAATGAGTTTCAGGACTACATAGTGAGACCCTGTCTTGAAAAACAACAAAATAAAATCTTTTAAAAAGGAGCAAAAGATACAGTTTTATTACAACTGTTAAGTCCATAAGAAATTCAGAATAAATGTCTAGCATTTTGGCTTTGACTTCATGAGTTTAAAGAGAGAGAGAGAGAGCGAGAGAGAGAGAGAGAGAGAGAGAGAGAGACTGCAGCAGTTGAACCTGCTTCCTAAGCATGTTATATAGATAAAATGAATATTTAAAAAACATACTCCCCCAAGAAAGTATTATTTTGTCTAAGGATGAATATAATAAAAATACTAGTTCAAAACTAATATCACCAAACACAAGTTTATATAAAAGCCCAAAATACTTAGCAAAATATCTTGACTATTCCAAGTTCTCAATAAGTAATGACTTGCACAAAGAGTACATGTTAGTAATTAAGTCCATAACTTCAAACTGAAAACTAACTTGAATGACCTTCTACCCTTCAACCCACCACGGGTTGTAGAAATACAGACTGCTGCACTGTTCACATTTCACTCATTCAAACATTTATATAGTGTCTATTCTTTGTTCTCAAGAGCCCACATCTGGCAGGGCAATCAATAGACCATTTGCATTACACTTATTTAGTTGTCTGTGTCCCATAATGAAGTTAGAGACAAAATTCTATAGGAGTGGAGAGAAAGGAGCCATCCATTCTTCACAGTCAGGGAAAGTTTCTCCCTGGAACTAAGCCTCAGGGCTACAAGGGAAAGGTCATTCTAGAAGACAGAAAAGCAGAAAAGGCACTTGTTTTAAAAAGGCATAGTGAATACTGCCATAGTTCCTGGTATACCAAGTTTGAGATGAAGGGAAAAAAAGAAATTAAAGAGGGGTGTGTGTAAAAGACATTTTAATACTAAAAATAATGAATGGAGCAACAATCAAGACTTTTTTTTTTGAGCAAGAGTGTGGAATATTTGTCTGACTATAACAACATCCAGAGAGAAGCATGGATCCCAAAAAGTTCTCAGAATAAATGCCACCTTCCCCACCACCACCCTTTCTCCTCTGGAAATTCTGGGAATGGAACCAGGGCCTCATGCATACTAGGCACACATTCTACCACAGAGCTATATCCCAGCCAGCCACATTTTTCTTGATTCAAATAATAGAAAGTATCTGCCATTAAGAACCAGTATCACGCCAAATCATGCAGTACACACTTAGAGTCTAAGCCAAGAGAGATTAAGGCCAGATGGGCTAGATAGCAAGTCCTGGCTAGCCTGACCTATATAACAAGACTTTTGTCTCCAAACTCTCCAATTCCCAAAAAAGAACCAGTCTCACAATCTTTCTTCTTAAACCTTAAATGATGAACATCCTACTCCCTACTTGCTAGAGAACACATCTTAGGCTAACATAAATACCATTTAAGAAAACCATTTAAAACCAGGCGTGACAGTGCAAACCTTTATTCTCAGCATTCACCAAAGAGAGGTAAGGGGATCTCCGATTGAAGATCACCCTGCTCTATAAAATGAGTTCCATGAGAGCCAGAGCTGTAGTTCACTATGTTTAGTGACACCCTGTCTCAACAAAAAAGAAAAGAATGAATGTAAGGAGTAAAGTCAAATAACTAAATGGGAGGGGATGATTAAGTATAGAAACTATTCCTTTTCGGGTGATTTGCCTTCATGTGTTATTGTGTATCATGTGTGTGCAGTGACTACAAAGACCAGAAAAGGGTGTTGGATCCTCTGGGTCTGGAGTTCAAGACAGATGTAAGCCACTATGTGGACGCTGGGAATAAAACCTGGGTTCTTTGAAATAGAAACCAGTGAGTGTTCTTAATCGCTGAGCCATCATCTCTCTAGGCCCTAAGCCATATTTTTTTTAACTTTGATTCTTTGTGAATTTCACATGATGCACCCCCAATCCCACTCATCTTCCCATCCCTTCATATCTTCCCTCTGCCCTTGCAACCTTCCCTCGCCAAAAGAAAACAAAATATAAAAATAAGAATAACAAAAATCTTGCTGTGGAAGCTGCGCTGTGTCTTGGTGTGTCACACAGTATATATATATATATCCTGTTGCTCAAAAAGCTTTACTTGTAAATGTTCATTGCAATGAGTCATTGGTCTGGTTTGAGACCTCTAGCTTCTGCTACACCATCAATACTGGATCATCACTGGGACTCCTCTCAGATATCCTGTTGCTTGCTGACCTGTGTCATGGAGATCCTGGAGCTTTAGTTTTGCAGGACCAGCCCCTTCACACACTCCAGCAGTTCACAGATGTGGTAGATGTTGGAGTAGGCCAACTCAAAGCCCTGGATCTGGACTTGGGTGGTAGCTGAGTTGATCAGCCTGCTAGCTCTCCCACACCCATGCCACCAGGGCCAGCTCTCCCACTTTGCCCAGGAGAAGGATGGGGCAACTCTCCTGCCTAAGCTGTGTTTTTAAAAATCAATATATTAAATTAAATATTTCATCAATTTTCTGATAATGCAAAAAGTAACATGAAAAAGTATACACATGTGGTTTAGAAATACAATCTGGCTTCCTATACATGTTTAATTTAATGTACCTTAAATATAACTTATCAGATAAACAACTTTCTCAGAAAAAAAATAGCTTTTCTCAAAGAACTTTTTGTTTCTGCTAACAACAACAACAAAAAAAAAACTTAGAAATCCATGAAAACATACAAACATCCCACAATCAACAGACCGAAAGAAACAGGAGCATGGACTTTGTTACCTGTTCGTGGGACACTTTGCCCTAGTGGAGCTGCCATGTAGGCCCCCAATGCAAGAGGAAGCTCTTAGCCCTTATATGACTGATGAACTGAGGGGGGCTGATATGTGGGGGCACCCCACACCTCAGGAGTAGGATAGGTGGGAGAGGGTTTAGAGGGTGGGAGGGTGGGACCGAGAGGGGTGAAGGGAGGTAGATGTGATGGAAATGTAACTTTAAGTAATAAACTTAAAGAAATAATAATTTCTAAAAAGATAAATAAATAAAATTAAAAAATAAAAAGCAATGAATATATAATCTGCCATTCTCTCAAAGGCTTCATCCAGGATCTTAGCAGTCATGTTTAGACATATCAAGGAAAGAAACAATCTGGCTTTCTTCTGTTGCAATGACTTCCTTGTAATGTCACTGGAGCACATAATATCATTCCTATTTCTATGCCTTTTCTTAAGCCATTCCTCCCACCCAAATCTCCTTTCCTTGATTCACTCTTAGCTATACTTTGCCTTTTTTCTAAGTCCTTCTGTCTAACTGAATTGGCATTTCATCCATGAACTATGTCATCCATGAAACTTTCCCTAAAATCTTCAGTTGTTATAGAAATCCTACTAGGCAAGTTTATCTAATACACCAGTCTGTTTGTTTTGCTTTTGGACATTTATCATTTTCATTTCTAATGTCAACCTGGTATTTGCACTTAACAAAATCATATCCTGTTTAAAATGTCACAATCTTGGGATAGTAGTGTTTATGAGGTTGGCTATGTAGATAACAAGTCAAAAACCAAAATACCTGTGCTCAAATCATGGCTCAACCATTTATTAGCAATATGAACTCTGGGGTGTTAACCTAACCTAATCTCCCTATCCCTCAATTTCCTCATATATGAATATAAGGAAAAAATAAGTACCTTTCACAGAGTTGAGGATTAAGTTAACATGTACAGCAGTCTTTCTCAACCTTCCTAATGCTTCGACCCTTTGATACAGTTCTTCATGTTGTGGTGACCCCCAACCATAAAATTATTTTGTTACTACCTCATGACTACAGTTTCGCTGATATAAATCGTAATGTAAGTATCTGATATGCAGCATATCTGATATGTGACCCCAAAGGGGTTGTACCCCACAGGTTGAGAACTAGTTGTGCAAAACATTTAGAAGAGAACATAGGAATAACGCACAACATAAAATTTAGAAGAGAAGAACATAGGACATAATGCACAAGTTCAGCTGTGCTTTCTTTGCTCCAGGCCTCTACTAAACACAACATTGCATCACTTTTCTTAAATGGTGATTTTTGACTGTTATGTGATCGCTATCCAAAACTCTCTGGAATTCACTAACAAATAAGGCCATCCAAATATGACCACTTATAATCTTTTCTGTATAACTACCACATGGATAGATTTACTTGCTCAGTGACATTTCTGAGTCAACTGAAGAACTCTCCATTATCTGCTATAAAAATTGAAGAGCTTAGAATCCACAAAAGAGTAAAGGATGATACACAAAAGGCAGGCAAGTCAGTTGTTAGCATTCCTAGGATAACCTGTAAGGCTAGTGAACACTACACTTGTGGCAAATCTTCTCTCACTCTCCATGAATTTAACATTAGAAAGTATCACCTATGTACCGTGGTAATACCCACACTAAAGCCCGTCCATGACTGTATCATTCTTTTGCTTGATAAACTCCAAGTTTACTTCAAACACAAACTCTCAAAAGTGTTATCTAGATTTCCACTTGCCTACATTTTGGCAGTTTTCTAAAATGCACATCTGTGAGATGAATAATCGAAAAGTTTCAAGAAACCAGGCATGGTGGCTAATACTTGTAATCCTAACACTGAGGAGGCTGAACAAAGAGTATGGCCTCGAGTAGTCTTGGATACCGAGTGAGAAAAGACCATGTCTCAAAATTCCAAAACACATGCTTCAAGTGTTTATTACTTCTTCCAGCTTTTACTAGGCCTTCCATAATGACAAATGCAGAAATGGTTACCAACAAAGTCAACCAAAGGGCATATTACTCCAATTTCCTACCTCCAAGGCAAAATGCCTATTGGGACAAAGTTATCAACTTCACTACCATCTATTTTTAAAATTATTTCTATATCTGCCATTGTATTAAACAATTTCTAGACTTGGAATATAGCTCAACTTGTAGAGTGCTTTCTTAGCTTCTACAAAGTCTTGGGTTCAATCCTCAACAGTAATAAACTGGAGGTAACCACAAAAGCCTGAATTCCCACTTTAGGCATGTGATGAAGTGGGCTCGGCATACATGAGATCCTGTCTAAAAACTAAAAGAAATGTAATACCTTCCCGAGACTCCATAGCACAACAGAAGTTCACAAACCACTGTTTTGGGTTCAATCTTCTCCACAAACACCCTCCCTACTAAATATTGAGGCTTTAGTAAAAGCCAAGCACAGGGTACTGTGCGATTTGCATAATGATCTCAATCCCCAAAACAGTAAGGTGTTACTGTGGTGGTAAAGTGGACATGGTTCAGTGATAGATCAGGTGCTTAGTAAACACAAAGCCCAAGGTTCTTTCTCATTACAAAAATAAAAACTTTAAGTAGGTGATACTATCCACAGATAAGAAAACTAAGGCTCAGACATGCTTAAAAACAAACTTTCCTGAAATGATATCTATAGGAGTGAATTCTTGCATTTTTATATATCGTAATTTTCAAGGAATATATATATTAGATCTGAAGGGTTGTTAGGAGCCTGACACAGGAGAGCTCTTGAAACTACATATTTCATACACAGAGCAATAAGTAGTATTTGAGCAAACTGTTTTAATTTTCCTTATCTCCCAGTGTCTAGCATAGAATACATGCTCAATAAAAACCTGTCTGTCTAAGCCAATAAGGTAAAATTAATTCCTAAAATAATTTGATCACAAAGAAAAAAACCTAACAAACTGTTTAAACTAAATTAGGTGGCATAAAAATAATTACAAAAAATATAGCCTCAAGCCCCTGGTGCTATTTTAGCCAATAACACAAAAGAAAAAAAAGTGAAAATAGGAGAAATAAACCAAGTCTACCCTTCAAAGAATTCTCCCTGACCCTCTCCCTATTATGATTTTCTTAGACAAGGTTTCACTATATACCCGAGCTGATGATCTTAAACTCATTAAGTAGCCCAGGCTAACCTCAATATGAAGCACTCTTCCTGTCTTCATAGAGCTAGGATTACAGGTGTGTGCCACTGTACAGTCACTATTTTTCAAACAAGAACTGCAGTTGGCTAAGCATGTACTGTCAGCAAATCTGTCATCTGATTAGGCTGGACCTGTTTCCCAAGGACATAAAAACATAAAAATGTACAAGTCGGTTGTATTAAGACAGTAGAAGTCAACTAATGTTGGAATTCAATAAAGAATTCTATACTCTTTACAAAAAAGTCACAGGTCATTTATGAATCCACCTAAATGGTAGCTTGCAGGGAGAAAAAAAGGTGTCTGTCTGTTTCGTGGGTTAAAAAGCATCTCATGGAACTCAGAAAAAGTTCACCTTTTTTAATTCTCATCCTACACACAGAGTAGGTTATAGGCATTATGCAAGCACACAGCACTTGAGAATCTTTTCCTTCTTTTTAAAAAATAGTTTATTTAGTAACTCCTTAATTCAGTAGCTGCACAAGTATTATTTTCCTCCTCTAGAGGCTCAAGTTTCTTTCATTTCAAAACACCAATCTTGAAGACAAATTCTTCTTTAAAAAATAAAGACTTAATCATGTCACTCAGAAAGAGGGGGCAAAAAGTCAAGAGACAAAACTGGGAGACAGTCCTATTAATCTTATGTAACTTACTTTGAATTGGAATTAATTCAGTAGTTCAAGCAAAGCCTTGGGTTTAGGCCCACCAACGATGAGTTCTTTAAAATATTCTCTATACATACAAATTTTTGAAAATCTAAAAGGATCTTTTTTTAATATACGCAAGTAGCAAGGTACAGTGTTAAAATAAACAAAAATTGAATTAAAAATTAAAAGCAAGGCCAGTCAGGGACCTTTAATCCCAGCACTTGGGAGGCAGAGGCAGGCAAATCTCTGAGGTTGAGGCCAGCCTGGACTACAGAATGAGTTCCAGGGCAGCTGGTGTTTGTCTTAAAAAAAAAAAATTATAATTGGCAATATAGGATATAACTTAAGAATAAGCTAATTTACTAATACTAATTTTTGCATATTATCATGTAAAACTACACGTTATCTTCCAAAGAAACTATAAAGTGTCTTTCAAAAGCAATAGATTTCTGTTGATCCAACTCTAAACAGGCCTCTGAAAATGTAGTTAATTATTCCAGCTTACTTAAATTGCCTTTAACTTCCACCAATTACTGCATCAGGAGCAAATATGTATCAACCCTTACAAAATCATTAAGTTTACACTGCAGTTATCCTACCAGAGGGGCTCTGAATCGAATTCAACTACCAGTGTTAACTACATTTCACCACAGAGAGACTTGAGCCTCGAAGTAACAGTGGCCACAGATTCCGGCATCGTTTTGGGAACTGCTGCTTGCTTAATCAAGCACTGACTGCAGACTCTCCTTTCTAAAAGCAAGAGGTCAAGTTTCACCATCTACTTTTCCTAACCGAATTAGGTTTGGGATTTCACTAGGAATGACCAAGTTATCAAGAAGCCATCGCCCTACTGAGACATTTCATAACAATACCTTCTCTGTTTTTCATTCAACCACTTCGATTAAATTTCCACTAGAGTTCAGACACACAAAAAGCTGATTCCACGGGCTCGAAGAAACGCGTCCTCTGGGAACAAACCCTGAGAGCCTGCATACACTACACCTCTCCGAGAGGGCAAGGGGAAAGAAAAGTAAAGACTGTAAAACACCATAGTGACATTACCTTGCTCGTCTTGTGATCAAACCAGACGAGGGCATGGTTCCTGGACAGCACTTTGCAATCAAAGGTGGCATTATTCTGCGCTGGTCGACAGCGTGCCACCGAGCGGCCGATCTTGATGGGCTCGTCCAGGTAGACATGACGCTCCTGAAACGGGTGCGAGTTCGGGCGGCAAGTGAAGATGGCCAAGGCTGACGGCATCGAGGACAGGCTGGGGGGTGTCTCTATCAGGGACAATGAGGAGCTCCTCCAGGTTCGGAATGCTCTTCACAAGCCTATACCCCTATCCCCCCAAAATTTTTAAATTAAAACAAACTGCGCATTGTCTAAGCATAACCAGTGAACATCAACAACTCTTCAATGGGGCAGGAAGACAAGCCAACAACGCAAGCCCCATCACCTCCTTTAAAATACAGAGGACCTTTGGCCAAAAAAAGTCCCCAACTAGCAGCTTTCAGTCCATCTTCCCTAGGAAGAAAAGGCTCAACCATTGGGCAGCTTCGGCCAAGAAAACTCCTGGAAGACAGTTTGGGGACAGGGGGTATCCGAGCAGAGGAGTCACACACCAATTCTTGGGTTTTGTCCGAGATCCCGGCCGCTTCTCCCCCTCGGTAGCGGAAACGTTGCAGCACTGCAGCATGAAGAGGGTTGGCTCGGTGCAGCCAGGAAGGTCCTTCGGGGCCCAAGGAAGAGGAGCCGAGAGTCTCCGGGCAGCCACCGCCGGTCCTCAGGGGTCCCGGGGATGAGAAGAGGTTCGGGGATCGACGGGGAGGGCTAGAGAGCCAGCGGGCCGGGGCGCATTGCCCAGCTGCGCCGAGGCCGCCCAGGAGTGGCACGGGTCCCTGGCCCAGCGTGAACCGAGGCTGCGATCCCGGGCTGGAGGCGAGGGAGGCTGGCCAGGACACGGGCGGCCGCCGAGTCGCGAGTCCCGGGCACCTGGCGGGTGTCCCGCGACCAGGGCGGGGACCCGGCTCTGCAGGCCGGTGCGGACAGAGCGAGGCGCTAACCCCAGGGAGGCTCGGGCGCCCCGGCCGGCGGCCGGCGGGAAGTTGGTTCCTCGGGAGCTCTGGGCTCGGCGGCAGCTCAGCACAGGGGCCACCTCCCCTCAGGATCGCCCTCGCGAGGGTCGCATCTCAGGGGCTGCGAGCTCCCGGAGGACGACAGTGTGGGGGAGGGAGGCTGGCCAGGAGGTGGAGGGAGAGGCCTGGAGGCCGGGGCTGGGTCGGCCGCAGCCTCCTCCACCCGCAGCCAGGGCGGCAAGCTCAGGCGGTGGCGCACGAGGCAGGAAACTTTCCGACCTGGCCGGGGAAACACCAAAACAAACGGCAGTCAGGAACCGGCGCCCGCTCGCCTCAGCCCTCGCCCCTTTCGGCCAGCCCCCGTCAGCTCCGGTAGCTGGCTACGACCTCGGGCGACCTCTCCTCAGGCGGGCTCCGGGGACCCGGGGCCACCAGGACGGAACGCCAGGCCCTGCCTCCCTTGCCGCCACCTCCACCTCCGCCCGCCGCCTCAGCTTACCTTGCCAGAGTTGGCCGCCATAGTGACTCTGACTGAAACCTACCGGGTGCACCGCCACGGGAACGCGCACCCTTTTCCGCCGTCCCCCGTGCCGTAGTCTGGCGCGTCACGTGGTCGACGCCGTGGAAGCCATGTTTGTCCCTGGCAGAGAAGAGGGCATACTCGTTTTTAACAGGCCTGTCGGCGCCATCTTTGTTAAGGGCCAGAAGCTTCAAGGCCCCGGACAATCTTAACGACCATTTTCGTTAAGGGCAAGAAAAACCTTGAAGGGTTGAATGTTTCGAAAACACTCGGCGGCAACTTCCTGGTTCAATTTATGAGTAAGAAAGTACCAGCTTTTACTAAATGTATTTACTGTAGTTCTCACTGAAATGACTGACACATAAGGAGGATAGATTCAGGCAAAGGAAAGACTCATTAGCGGTCATCATCGTGGCTGTGGACAACTGAGACAGTCACCAGTCCCCTACCGATGACCAAACAATTTCTACAAGTCCCTGGATTTGATAACACCAGAAGAGCTTTCCTCCCTCTACTAAATTCTCAGTGTTTTCTGAATCCCATTTCGAATTCCTGCCTCTTTCTCTGATAAGCACAATGCTTCTCAGGACTCCTACCTGGATTCTAACCTGGAAGTAGTGAGACCACAAAGTTGTAGGGGCTTTTGGTTTGGTTTGGGAAGGGGAGGGGGTGCTGGCGGGACTTGAGTTAGAGACAGTTTCTCTGTCTAGTTCTGCCTGGTCTCTAACTCAGAAATCTGCCTGCCTCTGCCACCTGAGTGCCGGGATTAAAGGCGTGTGTCACCATATCCGATTTTGAGACCAGAAAGTTTTAAAACACATTTCCAGAGAGGGACCTAAAGTTTCTAATAGCTGAAAATATGAGGTGTTACCCAAATTAACAATCCTGAAGTATATATTAAACCTGATAATCTTGAGGAGAAAGAACAGTATATAAGGAGTCATTGTTCTAAAGAAGGAAAACCACACAGAATCCTAATCTTTTAGAATCAGTGTTGACTTCTTTCTTGAGATTCCTGTGACCACAGGCTTCCCTGTGAAAACTTGGATGTCTTTAAACCTCTTTAAGCCACTTTTTGTCTTCTATAACATAATAATAATAATACATAACCCTTGTAGAGAGGCTTTATGGTGTCAAACCACGTTGTTCAACAGAGTATTCATTTCATTGCTTCTGTAGGGGTTTAGACCTATGCTGAGTCCGGGGGCCATAGATGAACACAGTTAATCTCTTGCCCTCTGGTTATATAACCAGGGTAGTGGGTTTGAGACTGAAGGAATAAATTAAGGCTTGTCTTCGATATATTCAGAGCTCTTCTAAAGGGAGTCGGGGCATCCTTCTGGGAGAAGTAACAAAAACTGAATGAAGGGAGGTTTAAGGACTACAATAAATATGATATTTGCTGAATGGTGAATGAGGGTGTGCACATGTGTGTCACTATATCCAATCTGTGTGTGTGTATGTGTGTGCTTGAAGCTTAAATTGATAGTAATATGAATGTTCAAGACCTGACCTTGCACTGTTTTTTACATTTCTTCATTTCAACAAATAGATTGAATAACTACAGTATCAATAGCTACAAAAATAGGTGTTTTAACCTAGAGAATAAGGACATACTGGAAAGTTTTATTATTAGAGGATGAAAATTTTTTGTTTCCAATAACTTTTAGTCTTAAAATAATAAAGCAAACCAGGCATGGTAGAGCATGCCTTCAATCCCAGCCCTCAGGAAGCAGAGGTAAGTAGATCTCTGAGTTTGAGGTCAACCTTAGTGAGTTCCAGACTGGCCAAGCCTAAATAGTGAAACCCTGTCTCAATAAGGTAAAAAAAAAAAAAAAAATCAAATCTCTAATGAGTTGTGCGCATGAATTTTAAAGTTATTTAAGCATTTTAAATTCGTTCTACAAACATTTAGTTGAATACCCACTGGGAAACAGAAACTGTGAAATACCCTGGAATTTCAAAAGTAAAGAAGAAGAAGGAAAAAAGCAGAATCCCTAAAGTTTCTTATAGTTTAGATGAAGACATAAAAAGATCCTTGCTGTATTTAGAGTAAGTAACTCTAAACAATGGGAGCATGGCAAAATAATGGTTTACATTATTACATGAGTAGGAACTGGGCTATAGCCCAGGAGCAGAATGACAACAGAGCATTTGAATGGCCTTAGGTCCACCCTGCACCACAAAAAGAAAAGCACAACCAAAAATGTTAGAATAAATCAGTTAATCTGCCACTAATGAGATAGGGACATTTTAAGCCAAAACAATATCCTGAACAAAGGGCTAGAGACTTGAGGAGACAAGACTTTAAAGGAATTAGAAGGAGGTCTTGTATTACTGGAAAATAAGGGGCAAGAGAGTGAGTGGGAAGGAGGCAAAAGTCAGAACTTGGAACCAGTGCAGTAGACTTCAGAACATTTTCAGTTTCCTTCTAGAAGGTCAAAGTAAAATAATAAACAAAAGTTTCAGAACCAAACATGATATCCATTGCCATTTACTAACACAATAATTATTCAGCTTCTTTAACTCTGTTTCCTCACTTGGAAAAATGTATGTAATATTTCTGAGAATCTTGTTTGTATTTAATAAGATAGTTCAAGAAAAATTATCAACCATAATGCCTGGAAGACAGTAGGTTCTCTGAAAATGTTGTTTTATTATTGTAACTAATAGAATTTTTCCAACCTTTCACATATAATAATCTTCACCAACCCCACATCTGACAAAGGGCCAATATCCAAAATTTACAAAGAACTCAAGAAATTAAATGCCAAGAAACCAAATAATCCAATTAAAAATGGGGGAAAGAGCTAAACAGAGAATTCACAAAGGAGGAATTCCTAAAGGCTGAGAGACACTTGAAGAAATGCTCAACATCCTTAATCATCAGAGAAATGCAACTCAAGACGACTCTAAGATTCCATCTCACACCTGTCAGAATGGCTAAGATCAAAAGCTCAAATGACAGCACATGCTGGCGAGGGTGTGGAAAAAGGGGAACCCTCCTCCATTGCTGGTGGGAGTGCAGGTTTGTGCAACCACTATGGAAGTCAGTCTGGCCATATCTTAGAAAACTTGGAATAGCTTTACCTCAGGACCCAGCCATACCACTTCTGGGTATACATCCAAATGACTCCTCACGAATCACAAGGAAGTTGCCTCATCTATGTTTATAGCAGACTTATTTGTAATAGCTAGAAACTGGAAACAACCCAGATGTCTCTCAACCGAAGAATAGATTAAAAAAAACTATGGTACATCTACACAATGGAATACTACTCAGCTATCAAAAACAAGGAAATTATGCAATTTGCAGCCAAATGGATGGAACTAGAAAAGCTCATTCTTAGTGAGCTAACCCAGATTCAGAAGGATGCACATGGCATCTATTCACTTATAGTCAGATTTTAGCTATATAGTACAGGATACCTATACTACAACCAACGCACCAAAGGGAACAGGAGCATAGACTTTTTCTTCCTGTCAATGAGACACTTTGCCCATGTGGTGCTGCCTTGTAGGCCCCCAGTGTATGAGGAGGCTCTTGGCCCTCGTATGACTGCTGAACTGGGGTGGGAGACTGTTATGTAGGGACACTCCACTCCAGAGGAGTGGGATGGAAGGGAAAGGGGGTAGATGGTGGGAAGGCGGGACTGGGAAGGGTCGAAAGAGGACACTATAATGGAGATGTAACCTGAAGCAATAAATAAATAAATTTTTTAAAAAAGATGTTTTACCTCTAGTTTGTATATAGATAATCTTAGTCATAAATGTCAAAGCAAAAGGAAATGTCTCTTTATGTTCAGTACTACTGTACTATCTCCCAAAATTAATGTTAAACTGATAGAATGATCTTTCTAGCAAGAAAAGCTTGGAACTGCTGTAACCTGCCAGAGTAAAGAATCCTACCCTACTACATGGGGCACTGGAAATGCCAAATGCATCAAAGGCATTCTTCACCCACTGTTATTTGGCAGGCACAGAAAAGGCCTAAATTAAGAACTCTCATACATGAGATATTTTGAATTGTAGGCCATGTGGGTGTTCCTTTCTATGACTCTGTATCCATACAAAATTTTAATTGAATTAAAAACATACCATGTTTTAAGAAACTGAGATGGCAATATTACCTGATAGTGTATCTCTCTTTTCCTTTTTTTTTTTTAAATGTTCACCTTTTTATAGACTGATTGCCACTATTGTGATCTAGGTTACTTTTCAGTCTTGAAAAAGTAAAGATAAGATTGTACAATTATTATTACAGTACCACCCAAATGGAAATTTTTTTCCTGGCAGATATACCGAGGACAACTATATATATAACAATTTTTAAAAATCACTAATTATGACCACGTATAAACTGGGCCTCTGAAATTTTACTTGGGAACTAAGATATTTAGAGACAAATCAGATACATCAGCAAAACTCAGAAAAAAAAAAAGGCCTCATGAGGCTCTCTGACCCAGCCCCTTTTTTTTCTTAAGTCTTTGCTACATACCAAGTAACATTCTTAAGTTAGTTATGAAAGACATGAGGACACTTTCAATAATTGAAATGAGATTTACATAAGAGTAACAAAACAAACCTAGTTTCATCCCTTCTTTTCTCCTCAGTACAGGCCTTTAGTTAGCAATATCAACGATTTGTTACTTTTAGAAATAATATATATATTTATATAAATAAATAAATAAATATATATATATATATATATATATATATATCCTTCCAAAACTGGTATTGGCCTAATTGGGTATCAGCTAATTATTTTATATGTAGTAAATTATGGAATTCTTTCTATAACTGCTTAAGCAGATTGCGGGTTTGAAAATACTGTCCAAGTAGACATTTCCAGACCTCTGATATTGCAAATAGGATATTGTTATCTACAAAGTTCACTTTTTTATTACTGTTAAAGATGTATTTTTAAAGATTTATTTATTTTTAGTTTATGTTTATGAATGTTTTTCTGCAGATATGTAGGTATACCACTTGTGTTCCTGGTACCTGAAGAAGCCAAGACAGGACTTCTGACCCATTGGAACTGGACTGGGGATCAGTCATAAGCCTTCTAATGTGGTGCTGGGATCTGAATCCATGACCTCTGCAAAAGCACCAAGTGCTCTTAACTGCTGAACCTTCTCTTTGGCCCCCAGAGGTCACTTTCAAAGACTCACAATTGAGCTTTTAAAAATAACTACAAAAAATATATAATGTTTTAAAAGTAAGTTTACAATTTTGTGTTGGGCCACACTCATAGCTATCCTGACTTGAGCCTGTGAGCCACAGGTTGGACTCACCTGCCAAGTAAGAAGCCAGGCATACTTAAATATTAAAAGTGTGAACATTAGAATTTTTAAAGGCACATGCTGCCGTATTATAATTGAAGCTGAGCCAGTCACAACAGTGCACACTTGTAACTTTAGCACTAGTGGCGTAGAAACAGGAGGATTCAGAATTCAAAGCCAGGCTGGACTACATAAAAATTCAAAGCTGACTTGGGCTACATAAGACCCTGGATTTAAAAGGGAAGACAAAGTTGATTTTCTGCCCGCTAAGAAAGGCCCTCCTTTCAGTGCAAACACCCATCATTTCCCAGGTGTCCAGGGTGGAGTTGCCACCACATTCCAGAAGCACTGCTCATCTGTTTTGGTTTCCTGGTTCTTCAGAAAATAAAAGAAAAATAATTGCCCAAAGACAAGTAAAGACATTTATTTTTCATTTAACACAGCATTCTTGCGAATATAAAAAGAAGGACTCAAATATCAACTCTAGAAGGAATCACAATCTATGTTCTCATTTTACAGGCAAGAAATCTGAGGTCCAGAAAAGGAAATGTTATTAAATGTGTGGTTACTATCTCTTAATATTTCTGTACTGTAGCATCGACCTTATTTTACAGGTAGGGAAACTGATATGAAGTTTCAAATACTAAGATTTTTCAATGTGACATCCTAAATCACCATACAGACTCAGAATACAGGCTAGAGGGTTTTCTTTCTTAAAAATAAAATAAAATAAACCTGTGGTAATTTTTATTGACTGGTAAGAATGTGTACTTTTTGGTTATTCAAATAGACATCCTCTCTAGAACCGTCATAAATGCCAAGTCTGGTACTATTAACAGTTTATCAGTTATATCCTTCTACATGTTTGTCCTCAGACATCTGAGGCCTGCCCTTTTAAAATTCCACATCAATTAACAGAAATGGAAAGTCAACCCTTATTTCTAAAAGTAACAAATAGTTGATATTGCTAACTAAAGGCCTGTACTGAGGAGAAAAGGGATGGAACTAGGTTTGTTTTGTCTCTCTTATGTAAGTCTCATTTCAATTATTGAAAGTGTCCTCATGTCTTTCATAACTAACTTAAGAATGTTACTTGGTATGTAGCAAAGACTTAAGAAAAAAAAGGGGCTGGGTCAGAGAGCCTCATGAGGCATTCTTTTTCTGAATTTTGCTGATGTATCTGATTTGTCTCTAAATATCTTAGTTCCCAAGTAAAATTTCAGAGGCCCAGTTTATACGTGGTCATAATTAGTGATTTTTTTAGTTGTTATTTATTTATTTATTGCTTCAGATTACATCTCCATCATAGTGCCCTCTTTCCATCCTTCCCAGTCCCACCCTCCCACCCTCTACCCCCTAACCCTTCCATCCCACTCCTCTGGAGTGGAGTGTCCCTTCATTACATTCCCCCGCCCCAGTTCAGCAGTCATATGAGGGCCAAGAGCCTCCTCATACACAGGAGGCCTACAAGGCAGTACAACCAGGGAAAAGTGTCTCAATGACAGGGAGAGAAAACAAAAAAAGTCTATTTCCGTGTTCCCTTTGGTACGTTGGTTGTAGTATAGATAGATATCCTATACTACATAGCTAAAATCCGACTATAAGTGAATAGATGCCATGTGCATCCTTCTGAGTCTGGGTTAATTAGTGATTTTTTTGAAAGATGTTTTAAAGAATGATATTAGTTTAAAAAACTATGGCATTCAGAAAATCAATTTGTTTGTGATTATTTGTGATTCACTCTTTAGTCCCATTTGACGTTTTGTTTTAGAGATAAACATTGTTGCTACTACACAGCACTGGCATGGATGACATCAAGGACTCACTGACTAGGTGTTTTGAAGAACTCTGTGGTCCTGGACCTTAAGGATCCCTAAAAAGATAGCTTGGCATGGAGTGAAGAGGTCTGTCACCGTAGATAGGTCTAGCCCTCTAGAGCAGCTCTCTTCTCAGTCATCACCTACCCCCACCCCACCCCCCAGCACTCTTGGCATTCAAGGCTTGATAGGGAGTGGGGAGACCATCTTTGGAGTCTTTACAAACTTTAGACAGAGATAGTTTCACATGTGTACAGCCTGTGTAGGGCCTGTGCTCAGATGCATGGAAGGACTGCACTGTCTTCACATTTTTTGTTAACTGTTAACAAGAGTTCTCTTCAATTTGTGCTTGGTCCTCAAAGTATGCAGCTGATCCTGCTTTAAACATACTGCGTCAAACTCCTAGCCTCCACTGCTGTGTATGTCTAGCACAATTTTTTGAAATGCTGTGAGGAAATTATTGGTTTTTCATTTTAGTTTTGAGACAGGGTCTTACTAGATATCCCAGGCTGGTCTCAGACTTTTCATCTTCCCACCTCTGCCTGTTCTTGAATTCTGAGATTATGGGTTGTATACTACGACAGCTAGCAGAAGTTATTCTTGAAATTGGGGGATGAAAAGATAACTCAGCTGGTGCGGTAGTCTGAATGAAAATGGCCACTCCATAGGCCCATAAGAAAGTAGCATTATTAGGAAGTGTGGCCTTGTTGGAGGAAGTGTGTCACTGGAGGGTGGGCTTTCAGACTTCAGAAGCTCAAGCCAGGCCTAGTGTCACTCTCTTTTCTGCTGCTTGCTGATCCAGATATAGAACTCTCAGCTACCTCTCCAGAACCATGTCTGCCTGCTTGCCATCATGCTCCCTGCTATGGTGATAATGGACTAAACCTCTGAACTGTAAGCCAGCCCCAATTAAATGTTTTCCTTTATAAGAATTGCTGTGGTCATGGTGTCTCTTTACAGCAATAAAACCCTAACTGAGACAGCTGGTAAATGTGCTCGCCACACAAGCTTAACAGCCTAAATTCAATCCTGGAAACCCACAGAAAGTTAGAAGGAAAAACCAACTCCACAAAGTTATCTTTTGAACTCCACATGAATGTCATGGCACATGCAACCCCCTACACACACATCATGCATGCAAATATACAATAAGAATAATTTTTTAAAAAGAAAATGGGAGAATAATGTAGAATCAATCCAGGATCTCTAGACACTGAAGTTTTGCATGTCAAAATGTGTTCCAATCTTTTTATTGTATAAAACATCAAATATGTATTGCAATATAGTTATAATGATCATACACATTTTACACAATTCCCTGATTCAGTTACAAATATGTGCATGCTCCTAATCTTCTGACAGTAAGTTGTGAGCGTCATAACATTTTACCCAGAAAAAGATCAAGCATTTCCTAATAAGAATAGTCTCCTAAGTAACCATATACATAGTTTTAAAAAATATTTTATCATTTTGTTTTACTCTTTATGTATGAAAAAGAGAGAGAGGGTGTGTGTGTGTGTGTGTGTGTGTGTGTGTGTGTGTGTGTGTGTGTG
>CAJQZJ010000307.1:507024-520133 GCA_907164525.1 Lophiomys imhausi | reverse complement strand
AGAAGAAGAAGAAGAAGAAGAAGAAGAAGAAGAAGAAGAAGAAGAAGAAGAAGAAGAAGAAGAAGAAAAGAAACAAGAGCCTGGTAGCCTGATGTGATGGTGCACACCGGTGACCCCAGCAGGAGTGTCAAGAGTTGAAGGCCACCCCATGCACATAGAGTCATCAAAATCAGGATGGGCGACATGAAACTCCGTCTCAGAAAAACAAAACAAAACATAAAGCATGGAGTTTGGCTCAGTGGTTCAGGACACCCATTTCTCTTGCATAGTACCCAGGCTCAGTTCTCAGCATCCACACAATATCTCACAACCATCTCTAATTCCAATTCCAAGGAATTTGACATCCTCTGCTGACTTCCATGGGCATCATGCATTTACCTATATATAGGGGAAACACTTAAATACATTAAAAAATTTAAATATTTTTTAAAAAGCAAAAAAAGAATAAAAAGGTAAAATTACAAAATCCTAAGTAGTAGAGTTTTTTCCTATGGTGAAATTATTGAGTTTTCTGATTACATAACTGAGACATGTTAATTTTTAAGTCAATTAATATAGAAAAGCAGGAAATAAGTTCCCTAAACCTCACTAGTCAGATAAGCATTAATGTTTTGTAAACTTGCTTCCAGTCATCACCTGTTTGTATTTTTGCATATGTATGCACATGACTTGACTAATGTAAAGTCATAGTCTGCCTCTTCTTCTATGAACTGATCCTTCCATATTGAAGCATGTTAATGAGCATCTTCCCATACCCATGAATAAGCTGTACTCTGGCTTCCTAAATGAAGTCATGGCGTTATGCTGATGTTAACACAGTTTCATCAACTTTGCCTACACCATTGTGCATTTAGGTTGTTCCTAAGATTTTCCTTTAAGGTAATAATGCCATCGTGAGAATCTCTGTCATCCTTCTTCCTTTTGTTAAATTAAATTAATTTATTCAGGGAAAATATGGCCAGAGTATCTATTCAGGAAAGAGGAGTTATCTCTGCGATTTAAAGAAAAATTAATTCTCTTATAGAATCAAGTACTTTAGTACCCAGGTTTTTTTTTTTTTTACATTTATTTATTCATTTATTTTTGAGTATGTGTGTGAGGGAAAGGGTGCATGCCATGATGCTCTTGTTATGGTCAAATGACAACTTGCAAGAGTTGGCTCTCCTGTAATACAGGATGCTCAGGGATCAGAATCAGAGCAGCAAGCATTGCCTGGACCACCCTGAACGACTGAGCAATCTTCCCAGCCCAGATCGCTTAGCAAGCACGGAATCTTTAGGATTTGAGTGTTTCTGGGAAGCTGGGCCGAGGCAATGAGGTTGCTTCACTTTTGTCTGACCAGAAGCAACTATTTCTCGAGGTCCTCCCCACAGTCGATGGAGAGCCAGCTCAGCTAGCTCACTGCTCCTTAAGTGCTTCAGGGGTCAGTGCCCTCTCTCCCAGGCATCTTTCAGCCATCCCAGCCTGAATCCTGACTTCCACAGCATTTTCTCAGAAAGGGAAACCCTTGGAAATCTCCAAATCCCATGATCATTCTTAGCCTTCTTGCAGTTCATTCTTTCTTGTGTTTATATTAGCAAAAAGTTCTTGGGAAACAAAGGCCTATTAATTCTGTCAGGTCAACGGAAGGGTGGGACGCCAGCCCAGGCTGTTTTTGTGGGGATGCGTGCAGAAGGAACTGCTCCTTAGTCTTTGCAGCTAAATCTGTAACAGACAACTAGATAGTTGACTTTGGAGGAATTACTTAACATCCTTTAAAAATATTTTAAATGAAAATATGATTATATTATTTCCACCTCTCCTTCCTCCAGCCCCTCCCATATTCACTCTCAAGTTCATGGTCTTTTTTTTTTCTTTAATTATTACTTTTAACTTTTAAAATATTTCATTTGTTTTTTGATATTATAATATAATTATATTACTTCCCCCTTCCCTTTCCTTCCTCCTTGTTTATCTATTGAAGCAACCAAAAATACCTCTATCTTAGTTTCAGGACCCCAAGGTCAGTTGCCTTTAACTCCTTATCTTCTCACCTTCAAGATGGCGTATTCTACCTGCTGAAACTTCAACAATGGATATAGAATCTGACCACTTCTCCTCATCCTGACTGCTTCTCCCTCGGACTATGCCTCATCATGTCATAACTGGATTCATATAGTACCCTCCTAACAGGTCTCCCTTCATTGTCCATTTCCCCATTTTTCAAGGCAATAAACATCCCATTGCTATTTTAAAGTAGATGATGGTGTTACATTGTATTTCGAGGAAAACACCACATTTGTACAGCAGCCTAAGAGCTCTCCTGTTTGGCTCGCCATGCCTCCCTCACTTCTCAGACCTCGCTTCCAACCATCTTTGTCACTCACTCTACCCTTGACAGACATGCCAAGCATGCCCTGTGTATTTACTGTTTGCTCTGCCTCCAAATGTCCTCAAGAACTCAAATCCTCATGCACCGCTCATTTGTCTTCCCACTGACACATTTTTAAAAGACTTATTTATGTGTTTTATGTATATAGGTGTTTTGTCTGCAAGTATTTCAAGAACATCAGATTTCAAGAGAATTACAAGAGACTCCAGTTATAGATGATTGTAACCTGCCATATGGATCAGATTTCATGAGAATTACAAGAGACTCCAGTTATAGATGATTGTAACCTGCCACGTGGGTGCTGAGAATAGAACTTAGGATGTCAGGAAGGGCAGCCAGTGCTTTTAATCTCTATGCCATGTCCCCAGGATCCTCCATTGTCAAGTTTTATGCTTACTTGTTTACTTATTATTTGTCTCTGTAAGCTATAATCTAAGCTTGTTGGAGAAAAAGATTTGTCTACATAGTTTTTAAATGCCCACAATTTTTCCAGGTACATGTGAGAGAATAATCACAAATTTTCTGAAGAATGAGTGAATAGAATTTATTTATTTAGGTTTTGTTGTTGTTTAATTTTTATTTTTTGAGACAGGATCTCACTTTTTAGCTCTGGCTGGCCTAGAACTAGATATGTTGACAGGCTGGCCTTGAACACAAGCTCACAAGGAGCTGTCTATCTCTGACTCTGGGTTGCTGGAATGAAAAGCATGCTCCATCATGCCTGGCCAAAATGAATGGGATTTAGTATTTCTTATCTTCCAGAAATCCAGTTGGAATTCTTTGAGAAAAATGAATAGTCTAATGAACAGCAGGAACTATGTAAATCTAGATTGTTGTTTTTACTCACTGTTGTTACATTTCAGGTAGGCTTTAAAAGATATTAGAAAAAGCCTTGGCAAAAACACTGAAGCAAAAAACAAACACTGAAGCAGAGGCCTCGGAATAGGAGTTGCCTGGTGGATGGGTGCTAAATGTGTGTGGTGATTTGATGGGATGTCCCCCATATTCTGAGGTATTTAAATACTTGATCCTAGTTGGTATTGCTGTTTGGGGAGGTATAGCGTGTCACCTTGTTGGAGGAAGTGAGTCACTTGGAAAGACTGAGATTTAATAGTCTCTAGGCACTCCAAGTTTGCTCTCTCTGCTTCCTATTTGTGATTTGAGATGTGAGCCCTCATCTTTCAACTTTCTACTCCATTTGCCAATGCCTGTCTGGTGATGTGTTTCCTAGTCATGACGGTTATGGGCCCAAACCCTCTGAAACCTTAAACCCAAAATAAATACTTCCTTCTGAAAGTTGTCTTGGACGTGGTGCTTTATCACAGCAAGAAAAAAGTAACTACAACTATATGAGAGAAGCTGGAGACACGGTGATGAAGCAGGATGTGGAATCCAAAACTTGAAATTCTGGGCAGTGTTCCTAATAGTGGAAGAACTGCCCAGGATTTTAAGGGAATATCTGACACAATGTTTTATGGGGAAGAGGGTTGAGACAGAGTCTCTGTAGCCCATCCAGCCCAGAACACACTATGTATAGTCCAGGGTGGTTTCAAATGTATTATGATCCTCCTGCCTCAGCCTCCTAAATGTTGAGATTAAAATCAAGAACCAACACAGTGACTCTGAATTCTTTTTTGAAACTTCTTTGGGAATAATAAGCTATCCTGTGTTACAAAGTTGCATTTTTTAGTTTGTGAGGAGTGAATTTGTGAGAAGACAAGTAATTACTTTAAGAAACTTTGTTTTGTTTTGTTTTTCTAGATATAGACTTATAGGAGCTAGCCTGTGACTTTATCTCCCACCCTACCTCACCCTGCCCCATGCTCTCTCTCTCTCTCTCTCTCACACACACACACACACACACACACACACACACACACACACACACACACACACACAGAGGCAGCAGACATAGTCCATGAAGGGAAGGGAACTGGGTAAACATTTGGAAAGATCCAGAGTCTTGGGGATTTACTTTTAGCTGGCCTGGGTTGGATGGGGTTCTAACTCAACACTTTCCTCTTTATGATTCAGATTTGTGAAACATTTGAATTAAGTCTATTTTAGACCTTGGCTGCCTTTATTTCTTGGTTTCCCACTTCATGTTCAATTTCTTTATTATCAGACTAAAGGCTACACAGAGTGTGCTCTAGGGTCCAGCAACATGAGTGTCACTCAAGAACCTTCTAGAGATACAGAATTCTTGGGCTGGGAACTCATATAAAAGGCAGGTGTAACAGTATGTATGTCTGTAACCCCAGTACTGGTGGATCCCAGGGGATTGGTGGCCTGCCAGCCAAAGCAGTGAAAGACTGTCTCAATATAAAATAAAATAGGGTGGAGGCAAGGCATAGTTGGCACACACCTTTAATCCCAACACTTGGGAGGCAGAGGCAGGTGGATCTCTGTGAGTTTGAGACCAGCCATCCTTGTCTACAGAGTGAGTTCTAGGACAGCCAGGGATACATAATGAGACCCTGTCTCAAATAATAATAATCATCATTGTCATCATCCTAGTGGAGAATGATGTAAGAGCATGTACAATGTGGACCTCTGGCCTGTACATCTGCATGTACAGGTGAGTCCACATGAACACACACACAGAGCCAGAGAATGAGAGAGTGAGAAAGAGAGAGAGAGAGAGAGAGAGAGAGATTCTCTTGACCCAGGCACCCCCTTGAATTAGAATCTGTATCATTTAAGATCCCTGGCAATTCCAGTTTGAGAAGTGCTGCTCTTAAACATCTCTGGCTCCCCTATTCTCTCTCAAGGGCCTGCCAAACCTCAATTAAACATACATGGTTGCTTTCTTTTTTTTTTTTTTTTTTTTTGGTTTTTCGAGACAGGGTTTCTCTGTGTATCCTTGGCTGTCCTGGACTCACTTTGTAGACCAGGCTGGCCTCGAACTCACAGTGATCCGCCTGCCTCTGCCTCCCAAGTGCTGGGATTAAAGGCGTGCGCCACCACCGCCCGGCTACATGGTTGCTTTCTAATCAAGCTCCTGGACAAGTGTCTTCTCTCTGGAGAGTTTTCCATATCTGAGTGATGCAGTGATCTGTTATGCATTCTAAATTTTAAATAATTGCTCCCTGAGGCCTGCTTGCTGTCTGTTACTTTGCTTGCTAATCATTGTCTCTGATTGGCTTTAATAAAATGCTGAGGCCTATGACTGGGCAGAGAGAGAGGTAGGCAGGGAAAAGGTTGGTGGGCTCTGGAAGAGCAGAAAGGATCATGGGAATAGGAAGCAGAAAAGAGGAAGGAAGACACATGTGATAGGTTTGAGAAAAGAACCTCATTCCATGTGGCTTGGAACATCAGCACAGCATGAAGAATAATAGCCCAGGGGATGTATGTATATATTAGGGTCATATTTGGGGACTAGAATAAGCTAGCTTAGATGGGCCAACATTGCTCAATCTAGCTAAGGCTTGTTAAGATCTATCAGGTGTCTGTGATTATTTATAATGGAGGGTTAGATATTAATACCACAGACCCATTAACGATAATATAAATACTGGTAATAATTTAATTAATTTTTTCTACCTCTGAGTACAGGAAACAGAACATGGCAACTTCTGTGAATGTGTAACATTTTGCAAGAGCTAATCTTCAGGTCACCTCCTCCTCAGCAACCTAGCATGTTTCTTTAAAATGCAAGATCCACTCTGCAGGCTTAAGCACACATATGGTGTGCATATATCCACTCAGGCACAACCCCATGCACATAAAACTAAATGAATCAATTTTTAAATGCAAGATCCAAACAGGTGGGGTGGTACTTGTCCATATCCAGCACTCTGAAGACAGAGGTAATTAAATCATGAGTGATGGCATTCTGAGATTCATGAGAAAAGAATGAGTTACTTTAAGAGACTTTCAGTCAGATGTGACATATGACTATAGTTCTAGAACTTGGAAGGTGATGCAAGAGGATCAGGAGTTCAAGACTCTCCTCGGCTACATATGTTTGAGGCCAGCCTGGATTATATGAGACCTTGTCAAAAAAAAAGTAACACAGACTGAACAAGTTATGTTTAGAAATGTGTGTGTGTGTGTGTGTGTGTTTGTGCACACACATGTGTGCATGCAATAACAATTAGTGAAAAAAAGGTCATGCATTTGAAGGAGAGCAGGAAGAATATGAGAGAGTTTGGGAGGGGAGAAGGAAGGAAGAAATATTGTAATTGTATTATAATCTCAAAAATAAAATGTAAAAAAAAAAGGAAAGAATTTTAAGTCCTTCCCTTTCCTCTACCTTACACTTCCTGACTCTGAGTCTTCAGGGGCCATGCAAACTGTTTTTTCAATAAATAAATGATCTATACAACCATCAGGAAACCACCATAGAGCTCCTGGATCATGAAATGCTGTTTTGACCTTAGTACCTCCCCTTCCTGGTACTGACTTATCTTTCTAACTGACTCCAGTGTAACCAAAGGCAGTAGGTTTGCATCCCAGTGAGTGCAAAACCCAAGCAAGCATGGCCAAATCCTGAAAGAACAGGATTATTATCACAGGTAAAGAGAGCATAGGAGTTATTTCTAAAGGAATATCCTTCCCAAGCATTGGGATTTTATGTGGAGAGCCTACACATGTTCATAGAGAAAGACAATGTAGGAGTATACATATTTCTTAGCATGTTCAGCTTAAGGTCATAAGAAAGAAAAGGAGTAGACATGTTTTGGGTTAGGCTTGACTCAGTGTCATGGAGAATGTGTTTGAACTGTTAAAACGGCAGTCAGTAAAACATCTGGGTAAGCTCGACTTATGTCTTAAAATTTAGCTGTAAATAAGAAAGGACTCTTTGAAGTTGTATTAACATGAGTTTGCCTCTAAAAGTGCCTGACTTGTTTATCGCTAATACTTCAGCTTGCCCTGAAAGAGGGTCATTTGAAATGCAGTCATTCAGTTATAATCCTATTATTAGATCATGAGGGCTCATACACAAATCTTTCCTTTTTTCTTTTCCTGGACAGGCTTTCTCTGTCCTGGAACTTGCTCTACAGACCAAGCTGACCTCAAACTCAGAGATCCATCTGCTTCTGCCTCCTGAATGCCAGGATTAAAGGTGCGCGCCACCACCCAGCTACAAATGTTTCTTTTAAAATGTATGCTAATAGCATTCTAGAAATTAATTTTTATTAACCACTCGCCAGTATACAAATGACATATAAATGCTTCTATCAAATAATTAAATATTTAGGGACTGGGGAGATGGCTCAGTAGTTAAGATCTCTGGCTGCCGGCCTAGAGACCCAAGTTCAATTTCTAGCACCCACAGTGTGGCTCTCAACTGTCTGTAACTCCAGTTACAGGGAATCTGACATCATCTTTTTAAAGACACTTGGTATAGCAAGAAATTAAAAGGCGGCAGTTTATCTTCTAACCCAGCTTGCTCCTAAATAACAAGACAGAGAGTATGATTTATTCAATTAGCTTTGAAACACAGTGACTGAACATTCTAATCTTCTAATATACCCAGCTAAATTCCCCATGATACTTACATTTTAGTATCAATATGTCTCTATCTATTGTACTGCTGTTTTCTCATGGTGGCTTCTCAACCTCCCTCGTGGCTCAATCCACCTCTTCTCTTCTCCCCCACCCCCACTTGCTGCAAGCAGAAGTCCCACCCTATTCTCTCTATTGCTTAGTTATTGACAGATCAGCTTTTATTGACAAAGCAGAGAATAAATGGAGAGCAATGGTTACACAAACTCGAGACAGGAGATTTCTTAGACTAAGTCATGCCTGGATTGAAACCAGATAGTGGGATAGTGAAGTCAGCATTTCAATAATACAAGGGTAAATGTGGTGGTTTGGATTTCTTTTGAATACAGTTATGCTGAATTAGTATGTAAAAGTTATGTAAGGGCTTCTGAAGTGCAGATTCTTGGAAGGGACATACAAAATCAGCCTAAAGATTTGCTTCTGTTGGGAACACCTGTCAGCCCACGTAGTCCTGGTCAACAGGTGTGCCTTTGGAAGAGGGCATCCGGCTGACCAATGGGAAGGCAGCCTGATGCATAATTAAGAGAGAGCAATATAAATGAAGGCCCAAAAGAAGAGAGAGAGGGTTTTTTTTTTTTTTTTGCTTGGCCTTGCTTCTGAACGATGCTCAACTGCTCGTTGCTGCCTAACTTTGAAAGACTCTAGCTACTGAGACTTGCTGAATATTGCTGCCTAGGTGTGTGGAGCCCAGGTAGGCTGAGAAAAGTCTTGGAAAGTAGCACCTGCCACCAGCAAGCTGGGGATAGCAGAAGAGGCATGACATAGGACCTACACAGAGAAAGTTCATAAGAACCGGGCAGGCAGCAGCAGTGTCAGAGCATCGAATGGACAGAAAAAGCCCAACCCCAAGCGGAGGTGCACCAGAGGCCTGTAACTAGGCAAGTGGATGGTGAGGAAACCATTGTCTCATCTCAGGTGGGACCAGACCTGAGAGGACAAGCTCAAGTGGCCAGCACTTGGGACTTCAGTGGAGTGTGACAGTCTCAGCACCAAGGCCAAGGCTGCATATCAAACCTGCCAAGACAAGGTTCCAAAAAACCGGAAGGTCTTAAGAAACAAGCAGGAGTGCAGCCCCTGCCCTGTGTAAGTTTGGCAATCTCAGATGGATGGAGGAGTCCAACCCCAAGTGGAAGTGAGGTTGCCATAGCAACACCAGAGCCAGGTGACCACCGAGTGACCGCTGATTGTGGTGTTCCTGCAGACAGACTGGTGACCAGTTGCCCTCAAAAGGGACCTGCCCCTGAGGATGTCTTGATCTGGGCATCCTTTCTAAAGTGTTAGGGTTGGCTGGTTGGTAGGTGTTTAGAATTATTAATGAATATAGTCTGAAAGTCGAGCCTCCAGGTAAACTTTACACATGCACAATAAATTATGCCAACAACTTGGCACTCAGACATACATGCAAAACAGACATTCATACATATAAAGAATGCTTACTTCTCAGCTTCTCAATATTTTCATTAATTTATTCTTAAAATTAATTTCGTTTTATATGTATGATGTTTCGCCTCCATGTATGTGTATGTGTACTGCATACAGTGCCAGTGGAGGTTAGAAGAGGGTGTCAGGTCACGTGGTACTGGAGTTACAGATAGTCATGACAGTAACAGAACTGAAGAGCAACAAGTGTTATTAACCACTGAGCCATCTCTCCAGACCTCTTAATATTTTCCTAGATATAAAAGTAAATTTTTATCCATTTGATGTTTTCTTTTTTAATGTTTATTTTAATTTTATGTATATAGGTGTTTTGCTTCCAAGTATCTCTGTGCACTGTATGCATGTGCGGCTCCCTCAGAATCTAGAAGAAGGCATCAAACCTCCTGGAACTGGAGGAACAGCCAGTGTCTAGTCTCCAGTCCTTTTTTTTTTTTTTAGATTCCCTCCACTGTGTGTGTGTGTGTGTTCATGTGCATGCATGTGTGAATTCATGGAACATGTGGAGGTCAAAGACAACCTTGTGTATCAGCCCTTGATGTTCACCTTGTTTGAGACAGTGACTTTGTTGTTTTCCTTTTGTGTACACCAGACTAACTGTCCCTCAAGCCTCTTGGGGTGTTCCTAACTTCACCTCCTATCATCTGGTAGGGTCACTGGGATTACAGACTCTTCCGGTGCAGAGTCCAGCTTTTGCATGGGTTCTGGTGAGTCATGGTTTTGCAGCATGTTCTTTTACCTGCTGAGCCATCTCTTCTGCCCTATATGAAGCTTTCAAAAGTCATTTAGTTTCCCTTTATCAACATATTACATCATATCAGTTAGTTGTGTAGCCATCCCTAACTGAAAAAATGTCTGGAAAAGGGAATAAATACTGACAGTCATATTACTTGCTAATGTGTTATCACACAACTAATCGACTTTTATTCTTCTGAGCCTGGACATTGGTGGAGTGGGAATAGGACAAGGCTTCATGTCAGCAGTTTGCTGGTCATCCTCTTTGTACCATAGACTCCTACTTCTGATGTGAAAGTATATGAGAAAAGGTGGCAGTATTGGTAGCAGTTGTCATATGGCTTCTAATTGAAATTAAATTACACAATTTGAAACCACATTAATAGATGTTCAGTGTTAAATTAATAAAATGGTACCTCTTGAAAATTAGACTTAAGTAAAGTTCTAAGAAAAATCTTATCAATGTAAAAGTACAGTTACAGTGTGTGAAAATATAGGACTAATATAGATATACATTCTGATGCAATGAAAATCTGTCCTGGAAGGTGCAAAACCTCTAGTGTATATGTGTGTGTATGTGTGTGTGTGTGTGTGTGTGTGTGTGTGTGTGTGTGTGTCTGTGCACCTGGACCCCTAACACTAAAAAATTTGCCTCATGATCTAGATGAAAGTCTCATAATCAAGAGAAAGTGAGTGGAAAACACAGAACTCAAAGTACAAGAGAAAACTCTGAACTCAGCTGAGCTGCTGAGTCAAGTGGAAAAATTAGTCATGAATATCTCTCAGCTATAATAATGAGTCAATGTTCAAGACTCTGGGTCCACTTTCTCTGTATTCATAATTTCTTAGATTTGTATACACTTCTAAAGGGAGATTGTTGTTTTGGATTTTTTGTCCTAGTGTCCCTTTCTCTGATAACGCTATCTCTATTTCCCTTTAGAACCCCTTACTCTCTATCTCTGTTTCCCTTTGGAAACCCATACTCTCTACCTCGATTTCCCTTTGGAACCCCGTACTCTCTACCTCTGTTTCCCTTTGGAACCCCGTACTCTCTATCTCGATTTCCCTTTGGAACCCCATACTCTCTACCTCGATTTCCCTTTGGAACCCCGTACTCTCTACCTCTGTTTCCCTTTGGAACCCCGTACTCTCTATCTCTACTTCCCTTTGGAACCCCGTACTCTCTACCTCTATTTCCCCTTGGGAACCCCATACTCTCTATCTCGATTTCCCTTTGGAACCCCATACTCTCTACCTCGATTTCCCTTTGGAGCCCCGTACTCTCTATCTCTGTTTCCCTTTGGAACCCCTTACTCTCTATCCTGATTTCCCTTTGGAACCCTGTACTCTCTATCCCGATTTCCCTTTGGAACCCCGTACTCTCTATCTTTATTTCCCTTTGGAACCCCATACTCTCTATCCCGATTTCCCTTTGGAACTCCTTACTTACTCCATTCTGAGTTCACACGAGTCAATAGAGCTCTAGCTCTAGTTTCACGGTTAGAGCGTGTGGCCCAGATCAGGCTAGTCACATTCCAAAGTGCTAGTCTAGGAGTAGTCACAGAAAACTTGAATTCCTAGGAAGAAATGCTCTCATGCACACTCCATCTCTATCTCTCTATCTCTTTCTGTCTCTCTCTCTCTCTCTGTCTATCTGTCTCTCTCTCACTCTCTCAATATTCTATTTGGAGGTTCAAACCAAAGACATTGTAATATGGAAAATGAAAGAAAGAATATGAAGTGATAAAGGAGATAGTGAGTTTCTGGGAGGTAGGCTCTGCTCCATGACCAGCCTGGAAAAGGTGCAGCAGCTGTGTCACCGGCTGCTCGGAGTCCCCATAGGCTGCAATTGGAAGAAGCAGTGTCTTGGTGAAAATCATGGAAGGGAGAGAAGTAGGCATTGTTTTCTTTGCTGGGGTCTCTCCTAGATCCCATTTCCCATTAGTCACGTTACCCTATGAGTATTAACTCTTCCACAAGCCTAAGTTGCTGTGGCTGTTTGCAGTAGGGCATTCTGACCATATCTGGTGGGCAGAGAGAAAGCAGGTATGCAGATGGTCAGTGACAGATAATCTGATGTGGTGTATTCGAGATATCCAATACAGTCCAGTACGGTTTTTAAATCATTTTCCAGAAGGGAAAAAAAAAAGCCTTTTACACAGACAAATGGCTAGTGAGTGGTGGTCTAGCCCTGGAAATGGTAGAAGACCAGACAAAGTAAAGAGCTTGGATTTTATGGAGCGGACAAAGGGGAGTTACTGAAGAATTCATTCTATGGGGACATATGGTAAGAGCTTTTAAATGAAGCCCCCTGCCTCTGTGCACTGTCTTCTTAGCTGCCTACATGGTAGAAGTAGGTGGGCCCAGAGAGGCAAGCTGCTTGTTTTCATTTGTTTGTTTTAAAATGAGGCATCACTACATAGTCTTGGCTGGCCTGGAACTTGCTGTGTAGACCAGGCTGGCCTCAAACTCACAAAGATACACCTGTCTCTGCCTTCCAACTGCTGCGATTTAGGTGTCCACCATAACACTTGGCCAAAGGTGAGGTTTTTGAGGTTTAGAAGAATCCTGGGCAAAGTCCAGAGTTTCATTTGAAATTCAACACTACTTCCTAATTTCCCTCTATCTGCATTTAAACTTAGACCTATCAAAGAAGCTCATAGGTAGCAATATTTTGTAGCACAACCAAAATGAGAAGAAAGGGAGAATAACCTAAGTCAAGAACCAGGAGGATCACCTGTCCACTGGTTTTGGCTTGAGCATCTAGGATCCTGGTGAGCCTATCCTCATGAGCACTTTGGTATCGTCTGAGATGGCCAGATCTCAAAAACTGTTGGATGCACTCATCACATCTGTGTGGACTGTGTCTGGAAATACAAATATGTATCCAAACTCATCAAAACAGAAAAAAAGAACATATGGCACCGTTCCTAGCTGCATCTAAAGCACATCTAATCTAGGTGTTTGTACTGGTGACTCAACAACTGAGTATGGTTGGTGTAAGCTTTTCCACAGTTATCATCCTGGCAGAAACAAGGAATGCCTGAAAACTGTG
>CAJQZJ010000307.1:457391-498258 GCA_907164525.1 Lophiomys imhausi | reverse complement strand
GTGTGTGTGTGTGTGTGTGTGTGTGTGTGTGTGTGTGTGTGTGTGTGTTTTGGCCCCAGGGTGCTCTTCCCCCCCTTTTTAAAAATTTTTTGAGACAGTGTGTTTTACCTTATCCAGAGTTCAATGACTGACTAACCCGACTATGCAGTAAACTTTTGGGATCTGTTCCTTTCTACCCCTTCAGCAGTAGGTTAAAGAAAGGAATATGGCTCTGAGCTTTCGTGTGGGTACTAGAGATCTGAAATCAGCTCCTCAAACTTATATGATAAGTGCTTTACTGATTGAGCTGTTCTTCCAGTCCTTCATTATCCTTTTTAAAACTTTCACAGGCAAGCCGGGCGGTGGTGGCGCACGCCTTTAATCCCAGCACTTGGGAGGCAGAGGCAGGCGGATCTTTGTGAGTTCGAGGCCAGCCTGGTCTACAAAGTGAGTCCAGGACAGCCAGAGATATTCAGAGAAACCCTGTCTCGAAAAACCAAAAAAAAAAAAAAAAACTTTCACAGGCACTGCTTAGGAAGCACCTAGAAGTGCATTTTATAGTTGCTTTTTGTCTAATCAACCCATCTTCCCCACAAAATCTGCACTTAAACATCAGTCTTTCAGAGATGTGTAGCAGTAAACTCAGCCTTCTAATGATAACATAATGGTACTTTGTCTCTCTACTTTTTTTCTGTTGTTCTTATTGTTTTGATAGGTTTCATGTAGCCCAGGATGGCTCCAAACTTTCTATGTAGCCAAGGATGACCTTGAATTTTTGATGCTACTGCCTCCACCTCTCAAGTGCTAGGGTCATAGATGTAAACCACTAAGTCTAGGGTTACTTTGGTTAGTTGGTTGGTTGGTTTGGTTTTGGTGGTTTGTATGGTTGTTTGGTCCTGAAATTGAACCTCATGATTGAGTGCTCTACCCGTCAACTATATGGACAGCCCTGTTTCTTCTATTTGCTTGCCATTTCACTGTAGTTATTTATGCTCAAATGCATTTAGTTGAAAAGCAACAAGGAAATCTACTGGTCACCCAAGTACGTGAATGTCTAGGACATTTAGTCTTCCTTCGGGCTCTTTTGGTAAAAATTAAGCTCCAAAATATGACATTGCTATTCACATCATGTTTACTATTTTCTTTTTCAATTTTTTTAAAGCTATAAAAATTGCTTAAATACCAGGAGTTTGGTTAGGGGTGAGTAGGGAAGTCTGAAATGTTTTTAAACTTGTATTCTGTGTTCTTGGTAATATTAGGAGAGCAGCAGAGCAATGAATTCAGTCAATTTTTTGGCTCAAGCAGACTTCCCTGACTCCAGTGTGTCTTACATGAGAAAAACAACAACAGCAACAAGCCTACCAGCTAGAGTTTCAGTTGACAGGAAACACAGTCTGAGCCAGTGATGTGACCTGGCTGCCAAACTAAGCAAATGTGATCTGATGTGGCTCTAATAGAAGACTACTGGCCAGGATAAGAAAGGATATAGTCCCAGGGTTCACTTTGCTCAGGTTCCACACCTTGAGAATAGTGTTTCCTTCTGTGTCTTAAAAGTGATTATAAAACTTGGAGTCTACTCAAGTCAGGTGAGAGGATGATGAATTGCTAGAATCCTTTGAAGAACAAGTGGAGGATTTGGGGTAGTTTACCATGGAAACTGGAAGATATGGGGGTGTAGGATGAGTATTGTGAAACAACCTATGGGCTATCATTTAGAGGTGCTGGACTCATAAGAGGAAGACTTTCCTAGTCCCTATAAACATACAGAAAAATCCAGGTCTGAAAGGTAGTGAGTTACATCTAAGAGCTGGTGCATGCGTGCATTTAAAAAGGGATTGGCTGACCCAGAATCAGAGAATTCACAGATAGGATGGACAGTGTGGAGATGACCCTACTCAAGATCTTTTCAGACTCAAAGTTCTAATGACAAACTTATGAAGAAAGGTATTACATTTTCTCTTTTCCAGACTCCATGTAAGCATTAACCACAGAAACCATGTTTAAAATAGATTGAAGAACCAGCATAGAATATGACATTTAATGATGTTTTCTTAAGTTTTGATATTGAGACATGTCAGCTCCTGACAGCACCCGCATCCTACTCCAAGTAGATGATGAGCATCAAAGAATCTCCATTTGGAGATGGCTGAATTAGTGACAGTCTAGCCACTGGGCAAGAAAAAGTCCTAGCTTCAATTGTAGACAGAATGCTGTCCAAAAAAGACAAAAACTTTGACAGCTCAGCTCTGTCAAGACAGAGTGGGAAAGTCCTTTATAATTCCTGTTTTATGATTAATGTCTGTCAGAGATACTGGGCCTAACAGCTGAAGATAGATGTTCCAATGCTATAGAGAGAAATTGGGGACTGTCCAGGCAGCCAGTTGTCTGTCATTTCTTAGTTTTGGAAGCTGTTTGCTCCGGACTCCCTGTATAATCAGATATATTTATCCTTCTCAGGTCTCTAATGTGGTTGAAGAATAGATAGTTATAGTGTCACAGTTAAGTTTTAAGTTGTTTAGGAATTAAAAGGATGTCCTAGGTCTAAGATGATGTCTTTAAGTTAGTAATGCAAGTTAGAATGGAAACTGAGTTAGGTATAGAACTTTAAACTCATCGAGATGGATAGATAATAGAATATTATTATTAATTGCCAAATGCACATGGACTGGACATTGGGAATGTACATTATACTTTATAATTTTGATAATTGTCCAATTATTCTTATTGTTTTGTATTGTATTTATTGTTATAAGAAAAAGAGTCTTTTATTGGACTAAAAGGGGGAGATATTGGGGGGAAAGATACACTTTAAATAATAATAATAAAGAAGAAGTAATAGTATGAATTTGTGTTTTTGTCACAAATACCAGATTTTATACCTTATTTCTCATCACAACTGTGGCCTTCTTAATATGTGGTTTTCAGCATGTACCATTTGGACAAAATTTTCCTCTTTTTTTTTTTTTAGGTTTTTCAAGACAGGGTTTCTCTTTGTATCCTTGACTGTCTTAGACCCACTTTGTAAACCAGGTTGGCCTTGAACTCACAGAGATCTGCCTGCCTCTGCCTCCTCAGTGCTGGGATAAAAGGCGTGTGCCACCACGCCTGGTCCTTTCTTTTTTAAAGATTTATTTATTTATGTATATAAGTGCTCCATCTGCATGTATGCCTACATGCCAGAAGAGAGCAACAGATCCCTTTATAGGTGGTTGTGAGATGCCATGTTTCAAATACCAATTTCTGGTAATTGAACTCAAAGACCTCTGAAAGAGTAGCCAGTGCTTGTAACTGCTGAACCATCTCTCCAGCCCCTGGACAATATTTTTCTTAACCAAATATTATATAAGATAGTATTTCAGCCAGAGTGGTGTCTCATGCCTTTAATCCTGGCACTCCGAGGTAGAGTCAGGATCTCTAAGATCAAGGCCAGCCTGGTCTACAGACCTAGTTCCAGAATAGCCAGGACTACACCAAGAAACCCTATCTCAAACAAACAAATGAACAAATAATCAAAAAGTAGGATTTCAAAGAATGGTAGTTTGTGTCCATGGGTCAAAGGTTCAGCACTGTGGAACAGCTGGTCATTAGAGCTTACAAATAACTAATAATAAAATAGTGTACAGTCAAGTGTGTGCATTGGGATCCCTTTCCTCTTCTTAACACTCAGGGAGCTAGGTTAGTAATTATCATTTTTATTTACCAGTCCAGAAATTAGTTCTTGGAGCTACTTACCTACTATGGTAATGGATGGAGTTACTGCTGGATCACAGACTTACTTATTTCTAACCTACTGTTCTTTCCTATACAAAACAGTACTGTTTTCTCCAGACAGTAGGTTTAGAACCTTACTTGAGTACATATTACGTTTTTCTTTCTGAACTATATACTGGTCTGTGTAATAGGCAGGTTGTTTTGGTCAAAGTCAGTTTCTAATTTAAGTGTTGTCCCCAGTTAATTTTGTGCTATAGAAGGTTTCCAGATGGGCTAGAGAGATAGATGTCTCAGCAGTCAAGAACACGTGCTTTTCTTGTAGAAGACTCAGGTTTGGTTCTCAGCACACACACAGGGAGGGGTGGGGGGATGTCTTAAAATCTTCTTTAACTCTGGTTCCAGAGGATCTGGCACCCTCTTCTGGCCTCTGTGGGCACCAAACTCCACTTCAGTACACATACATATATACAGGCAGCAAAACATTCATACATATAAAATAAAAATAATAAATAATCTTTAAAAAGTCTTCTGCATATATTACTGCTAATGAGTGAGAATACTTGACCATCTATTGATGGTCAAGAGTTCTTGCGTGTTTTAATGTTTTGCCTGCATTCATGTTTGTACATCACATGTATTCCTGGTGCCTTCAGAGAGGAGGAGAGGACGTCAGATCCTCTAGAACTGGAGTTACACAGATAGTTGTGAACCACCTTGCGGATGCTGCCAACTGAACCTGGGTCCTCTACAAAAATAGCATGTGCTCCTAACCACTGAGCCATCTATCTCTCCATCCTTCTCTAGTGGGATACTTACCCACCAGAAAGACCTGGGCTTCAATCTCTGTTCTGCCACCTACTAACTATGATAGCTTCATCACTTGAAGCCCCAGTTTTGTTCTATGTAAAATGGAAACAATCATAGCACTGCCCTTTTGAAGCTGGCCAGAGGTTCAGGTACGGGAATGAGTGCAAAAGCACAAATAGTATGCTAATTTTTAAAGACACAATGTGTGTTATCGGTTGTCTTCTACACACTTTCCTATTGGGTATAACTGTGTTTTCTAATTACTTTTGCGGAATAAAACCTAGCAGGTGCTGAATAAATCCTACCTAGTAATATCCTGGTGTGCCAACAATCAGTAGCAGTTCAACAGGGCAGGAGTCTCCTAAGTGCCCAGCAGAGAGCTGCCTGACCTCTAACAAAGTAGCTTGAAATCAGGCCCTTCCTCCAGTGCTCAGAGAGCATGGTCCAAAGGTGACTGACCAGCTTGGGATTCCAAGGAAGTCTGGAGATGTACAGGAGTTGAGTGAGTCAGCCAGATCAATAAAGATGAGAACTGTCTTGGTAGCCAGGGTACGGCAGAGTGAAAGTACGTATCAGCAAACTGCAGGCGTGAACGTATGCTTGCATTAGAGTTCTTACACTTTTGGGACTAGTCACGTAGCCTCTCAGAACTTGAGTTTCCTTATCTGTGAAGAGAAATAAATTAGCCAGAGGTGGTGGCCTGTGCTACTAAACCCAGCATCTTGGGAGGCAGAGGCAGGAGCACTACAAGTTAGAGATCAGCCAGGACTACATAAGACATAGCTAAAAAGAAAGAAAAGAAAACAAAAAAGTCCCCAAGACAGAGAAATAATGTCCACTTACTTGAGATGACAGGTATTCAATAAAGTTAATACTTGTATTGAACTTGGCATATCAAGTGGTGTAGAATAAAAGCTTAATAAACACTAGTTACCATTATATTTTAGTAATACTTTAATAATAATAAACAGTGTTATTCCAAGAAAATCCAATGCTCTATTGTTGTGGAGGCGAGATGACGATTCTGCTGCCACTGTTTTCAGTTTAAAGACAGGGCAAGTGGGAGGAGCAGAGGCTTGCAGGGAAGGAAGTACACAGAGCCTGGCTCCCAGGGTCACGTGGCTCGCGGCCGCGCCCCTATCCAGTGAGTCCTGGGCCGCTGCCGCCGCAGCTGCAGTAGCAGCTCTTGGTGCGCGTGCGCGGAGGCCTGCGCGCTCTGCGCCGCGGTCAGCGGTGGAGGCGCCTCGTGATCATTGTGGGTGACGGATGGCTCTGCGGGGCCCGGCGGTCTTCGGGACTGGTTCCCACGGGTCGTTGGACGAGGCCGGGGCCGAGGGGCGCGAGGCGGCGGCCCTTGCGGCGGCGGCTGGAGTCGCGCTGGAGGACGATGAGGAGGACGATGGCCGCCGGGGCCTGCTGCGCTGGGACGGCTTCTCGGCCTGGCTACACTGCGTGTGTGTGGTGGGCTTCGACCTGGAGCTGGGCCAGGCGGTGGAGGTGAGGCCAAGCCGCACCCTGTCTCCACCCTTGGGCGGCCGGGCCCTGGCAAGCCGCGCATCCGGGCGTGGCTCGCAGCCCCTGGGCGGCGCTCCTCCGGCCCTTCGGTGGGAGGACCGTGGGATGTGTCTAGGGGTGAAAAGTTCTCTGTAGGCCCCTCCTAAAGACTTGTTGATGTTCCTCTTAGAAAACACAGCAATAACTGAAGGGTAGCAGCACCCAGAAAAGGCTGCAGCAGACAGGATGTTTGCTTGAGACTTTCAAGAAAGGAACAATACCTCCGACGTATGGTGAATTATAGTAGCCAAGTGTGCACGTTCGATCGTGTTGGCTCACAGATTGTATTGCCAATAGCACTAGCTCTTAGATCGTTCCCCTAAATCCAAGCGAAAATGCTTATCTCAGGATGAATTTTTCCTTTTTCTCTCTTTGTTCCCCATTTCTGGGTGGTGTGTCGTTGGGCCCTCATTCCCCCTAAGTTTCTCCCTCCCATTACAAAGTCCAAGGCCTTCTGAATACTAGGCTAAGCTATGTAGGCGAGATACCCGTTTCCCTTGCTGTTTCTTAATAATGATTCTGTAACAGTTTTTCCAAAACCTCATGTCATAGGGAAAATTGTTGGCTTGTAAATCTGTCACTTACCCATCTTTATAACATCTTACCAAAGGCCTTCGAATCTCACTCATTTTTGGGCATGGTTCAACATCCCTTTTTTTTCCCCCAAGCATAAGAGACTTGTCTTATTTATCCAAAGGAACAGTTATTAGACAGACGGTTGTTAAGAAGTTTTGGGTATTTTATTGTTATTGTTCTTTTGGTGTCAGTGAAAGATTCTAATCTCATTCTAACTTTGGTGACCTAAATTGACCAAGAAAATTGGCCAGGGAGGGTGTTCTTTGTCTTTTGTATTATTACACAGCTCATATTAAGCTGAATTTTCATTAAGATCTAGACACTATGCAAGTTAGTGGATGTAAAAATAAAACGATGATATAACCTGTGTTTGTGGATTGAGACAATAAGGTGGAGATCCAAGAATTAATCTTAGTAGATCAGATGTATTGCCTGACACATTACTCAGCAAATATTTGTTGATAGATGGAGTTAGCACATAGAGAAATTTTGTATCTTAGTTGAGGCAGGAATAGCAATCTCCAAAGACTAAAGACATTACTTAATTTTTAAGATTTGTTTATTTATATAATGCATATGAATGTTTTCCACCATGTTTGTATGTACAGAACATTTGTGTCTTGTGCCTGTGGAGACTGGAAAAGGGAGTCAGATCCTCTGGATTTGTAGTCACAGCCCATTCTGGCCATGTAGGTGCTGGGAACTGAACTCAGATCTCCTGGAAGAGCAGCAAGTGCTCTTAACAACTGAGCCATCTCTCCAGCCCCTGAAGACAATATTTTATGCTATTTAATGATAAATTGAAATTATATGTATAGCAAAATAAAACTTAACCAGAAAGCAGAAGCTGTTTTATTTGGTTGCATTTTAAAAAAATTATGTATGTGTGGGTGTTTTGTTTGTATGTGTGTCTCTGCACCACACTCATGCCTGGTGCACCTGGAGGTCAGAAGAGGGCATCAGGTCCTCTGAACAGGAGCTACACATGGTAGTGAGCTGCCCCTGAACCTGGGTCCTCTGAAAGAGCAGCAGTGTTCTTACCCACTGAGCCATCTTTCTAAGTATCAATAGTATGAACTCCCTTAGAAAATGAATAAGACACAATTCTGTTTGTAGTTCAATAGACTATTTAAACTAATCCATGGATTCGCTGTTGCATTTTGTGTCCAGGTTAAGGGTCACTGCTTCTAGAAAGTAAGGATGAGAGTCAAAGACTCCTTCATAAAGACTACAAAGACAGAGAAGCACAATAAGATGCAAAAACGTTTATGCTTTGAGGCTGGATCTCGCTCTAACCCTGGAATCATGGAGCCCAGGCTGCCCTTAGCTCACAGCTGCCTTCCTGTCTCAGTCTACACCCCTTGTCTGTCCACTTCCCAGTGCTGGGATTAGTTAGTGGTGATATGCTACCATGTGTTTATGTGTGTTAGCGTGTGGGTACAGGTGCATACATGCACGTGTCCATTCTAATGCAGGCACAGAGCAAGAGTTGGTTCTCCCCTTTCACCATGCGGGTCCTGTGAGTCAAACTCAGGTCTTCAGTCTTGGCAGCAGCAAATTCCTTTTCCCTAAACAGCTGAGCTGTCTCACTGGCCCTTGGCTTTCATTTTTTGAGACAGGGTCTCCCTATGTAAACCAAGCTGGCTTCAAACTTAAAAGATCTGTCTACAGCTGTCTCCTGAGTACACCACCACACCCAACCTTTTATTTTTTTAACTGAAGGAAAAATAGAGTATTTTGCCTTACTATTTTTAAAATGAACACTAGACAGTAACCAATATAAAAAATAGTTAAGGATATATTTTGTGTGTGTGTGTGTGTGTGTGTGTGTGTGTGTGTGTGTGTGTGTCTGTGTTGGAAATGGCCAGGAATAGTAGTAGTTAGCATGGAATCAGAAAGGTAGACTTGTATTGGAAGTGACATATATGGTGGCTCCAGCCCTGTGTCTGTAAACTACAACCAGGGAAACTGAAAAGGAATATTGAGAATGTCAGTTACACAAATTAGGGCAGTAAACTCCAGGAGCCCACTAGGGTTATCTATCCCAGACTCAGGATCGAGAGACCGTGACTCTTCTGCCATGCCAGAAAGGGTTTATATTTGTTTCATTTGTTTTGTTTTGTTGTGTTGTTTTTCAAGATAGGGTTTCTCTGTGTAGCCCTGGCTGTCTTGGAACTCACTCCATAGACCAGGCTGGCCTCTAATTCAAAGATCCACCTTCTTCTGCCTCCCAAGGCTGGAATTAAAGATGTGCACCACCACCACCAAGCTATATATTTGTTTCTTTAAAATGCAGACCCAACACTTCGAGAGTCATATGACAAAAGATGAGATCAGATTCATAACTCCAATCAGAATGAGATCCAAATAAATAATCTATCTGAACCGAACAGCTGAAGCCATGCAGGGACGTCACCCTTCTTAAAAAACAAAACAGAATAAAAGAAAAGAAAACAAAATGCAGAAGTAAAGACACTCTTAAGTCATCTAAGAGACACCATGGAATAACAATCAGGAATCTAGTCTATGCAGGATATGGTGCTACAGACCTGTAAGCCAGTGCCACAAATGGTGGAAGGGTGGCCATGGCCAACCTGTCGTACAGGAGAGTTCCAGGCCAGCCAAGGCTACACTGGGACAACCTGTCCCCCAAACAGTAGCAACAAAAGGAAGCACATACTTTTGAGCCACACATTGCTGTATTCACAGGATAGCAGTAGTCCATGCAGCTTTGCTTTACGAGGTAAATTAGTGTTGGAAAAACATTTAGGACGATATTGGAGATTTAATATGTTTTGGGTGGCATTGACTTTCTAGAGTGTGTTTCAATTTCTTTTTTAAAGTAAGGACACTGGAATGTGACCAACTCATCCCAAATTATAAACCTCAGTAAACCATGATTTTGATTCCTTCTAGATCCTAAAGCTCAATTTTCTCTAATATGCCAGCTATCCTGAGTGAAAAATGAAGCAATGAAGACCTGTGAAATGCCAGTGATAACTTAAAGTGGGATTCCTAAGTTATTGGCAGTGGCAGTTTACCTTCCTCAGGGTATCTATCTCCCTTTACACAGAGAAACTAAATAAAATATGCTAAGCACTTCTAACCTGGAAGTCTGAAATCTAGATGCTTCAAAATCATAAAACTTAAAAAAAAAAGTAGAATAAATTTTAGGTCTTTAGGGCTTTAGATTTCTCATTTAATCAGTTTATAAAAATCCTATTAAGTAATATTAAAGTTATGTTGTATCTGTTGTAAGAGGAACATCAAGACTGTTTGGAGAGGCCATAATAGTTGGCTTGTTTATTGCATGTACAGAGAACTCTATGTACAGAAAAAAAATGTATTAGCACGCTTTCTGTGGTGATATCAAAATACCGGACACTGGGTGATGCATAAAAGAAAGAGTTTACTTAGCTCTCAGTCTCAGGGTCCAGTAGCATAGCAGTAACATCTGCTGTGGGGCCTGGCTCCATGACGTTAGCGGGTGGCATCACATGTTGAAAAAGAAAACAACATCATGGGGTTCAGTGTAGTTCCTTTTTAAGATTAAAAACTAAAAATTTAACAGCCCTCTCATGAGGACTGATCTTGAGACCATCATTCCTCCTCTCTAGGCCATAGCTCAACACAGCCCTGGGGACCAAGCTTCCTACATAGGAACTTTATTTGGATACATCCACACCACATCCAAACAGCAGATTCTATCAAGCATCTTTTTAACTTTAATTTTTTAAAATTACTTTTTAATATTTTAAATTATCCATATGTATGTGGATGTATGCACATGAGTGCCAGTTCCCTCAGAGGGTCCAGGCATCAGAGTTCCTGGAATTGGAGTTGCAAGTGATTGTGAGACACCTGACATGGATGCTGGGAGTCAGACTTGGGCTCCCTGGAAGAGCAGCAAGTTCTCTCTGTAGCCCTGCTTAGGTATCTTTAAAAGATCCTTCTGCCAGGCATGGTGATGAACATCTGGTTTTTCCAGCACTTAGGTGAAGGCAGGAAGATTTGGAGCCTCTGCTACCTACTTAGTTTGTAGTCAGTTTGGTATACCTGAGACCTATATCAACACACACACACACACATACACACACCCTCAAACAAAACAAAGACAAGCAGTTGAGCTCCTCCTGTGTTGCTGAAGTCGGTGTCACAAGCCTGAGCTCAGCCGATCTTGTTTCCTGAACACTGAGACCACAGGTACAGGCTCCCGTGACCTGTTCTCCGTGAGGTGATGGTGGTGGGGTAATTGTTATTATTTGCCTCTTCATTATTAATTAATGAAAGAGTTGAAAAGGGCATGCAGCAAGTTTTCTCCATACTAAGTGAAAAATTTCCAATGTAAGGTGAGAATTATTTTGAATCTTAAAACTTGAAAAATTAAAAATTTTTCCTCACATAATAAAAATTATATGTATATTCTTTTAAGAAAAACTGTAGAAAAGAGGAATGAGAAATCACTTGTTTCATGTCCTGGATAGAATGATAGGCAAAATAAAAATAGTTAAACAGTTCCTAAGCATAGCCAAAGGAAGTTGCGGAAAAATCCAACGCCTATTTCAGATAAGTGAATAGACTTCATACTGATGTGTTTTGATCTTCAGTAAAATAGAAAACTGTCATAATGTACAATTTAGGTTAAAGATATGTAAATACCTGACTGGGCATAGTGGTGTACACCTTTAGCCCTAATCTCCCACAGAGGCAGGCAGATCTCAGTGAGTTCAAGATCAGCCCAGTCTACATAGTGAGTTTCCACCTAGCCAGAACTATACAGTGAGACTCTACCTCAAAACAAACAAACAAAAATATGAATAATTTTTCTTTGAAAGAAAAATGTTAAATGACAGTTATACTAGAAGAGGGAGAGTCTTGAGGTCACTGTAGAAAGACTGTAATGTCCACTTTATGACTTTAAGGTGGATTATTAGCTGTGCCCAGGCACAGGCTGCTAGGGGTTTGGCTTGTTTTAGCTCAGATATTTGCATATTGTGAGATCTATCCATTTAAAGTCACAGCTCAGTGATTCCAATGTTTTCCTGAATCTCACTCACAACTAGTACCACTAATCTAGTTGTAGAACATTTTCATCACTTCCAAAAGAGAACCAGTATCCACCAACAACCCTTTCAACCCAGCCTTTGGCAACCCCAAGTCTATGTTCACTTACGGATTTGCTTCTTGTATACATGTCACATGAATGAAATCATACATGTGGCCTTTCCATCTGTTTTCACTTAGCGTGTTTTCAGGTTTCATCTGTCAGATGTGTCTAGCATTTTGATATTACAGTACAGCATTGTCATCTACAAAGGTCCTACTTGACAGTTGTGGGACCAAGTTACAAAAAAAGTATCTCAAAATGTTTTAAGTTAAGTATCATTTGGTGTTGAGTTATATTCATTGTTTTCCTGAGGTGAGACATGCAACTCAAGGCTGGATACATTGTCACTACTTCCTTATATGGCTGAATAGTGTATCATGTGTTTGGGTATGCCACATTTTGTTTATCTATTCATCATTTGATAGAAATTATTTCTACTTTGGCTTTTGTGAATGCTGCAAAGAATTTTCCTGTGCTAGTGTTCATGTGAACATACCTTTTCCCTGCTCTTGGTTATGTTTATAAAGGTGAAGTTGTTTGGTCATATAGTATATGTAATGTAGTTTAAAAAAAAAAACCAAGATGTTTTCTACCAGCAACATAAAAGGGCTCCAGTTTTTCCTGATCCTTGCCACTCTTACCCCTGTTCTTTGGAATACTCAGATGGGTAGGAGTGGTCTTTCATTTTGCTTTCATTTGCGTTTTCCTAATGACTAATGGTGTTGAGGATCTTCCTGTGCTTATTAGGTCTTGACTCTTTGTTTGATGCTACAAGGGTTGAATCTAGAATGTTCCACATGGTAGCATGGTAGGCAAGACTATACCACTTGCTTAGTTCTAGCTCCAGCCCTGTTTTTACATGTATGCATGTGATACTACCAGTAACTCATGTTAATTATCTCTATTCAGAGACCATAGTCTTCACAGTGAAGGTAGGTGTGCAGGGTCATAGCAGATACATTTACTTTTGTAGAGATAGTTTACTTAAAAAACTTCCTGGCTTGGGATGTAATATATAACACACACACACAAGCAAATAAAATGAGACAGTTCATATATATGTGTATATATATATATATATATATATATGAACATATATACATATATATGATTTTTTCTAAGACATTTTTCTGTTATCTTAGTCCTTAATTACTTTGGTTTTGTAATGTAATCACACCTCCCATATTTGTTGTAACTCAGAGGAATCTAATATCGTTAACAGAATCCATGATGCTCTCCTGAACTTTAATTTTTTAAAAAATTTTATTTGTGTGTGCAAAGATAGAGAGAAAGAGGGAGTAAGAAATAAGCATTGAAGACCAATAGTCCCATAAGACTAATTGTAGAGTTGTTGGAGATAAGTTGTAATAGGCCACTATTGCCAACACGATTGAGTCCAGCAAATCCAGATTAATTTAGCTGCAATCACACATTATTTCGTTGGTTTTTTTTTTTGTTTTTTTGAGTCAGCCAGGTTCACTTGGAACCTTGACATAGTCCAGGCAGACCTAAAACCTTCCTTCCTGGGCTTTTCAAGATCTGAGATTACAGACACATACCAATTCCCCCAGCTTGTAATGAGATTTACATAAACCATGACTTAAATAGAACATAGTAGTAATAGATTTTAGATGTTATTTCTGCTTTAAAAATTGCTAATAAAAGAATCTTTACATGAAGAAAGGGAGACTTGGATATATGTAAAAAATTATATATGAAGTACTACTGGCTGGATAGAGCTAATTTGAGGATGTGTCCTCTGATGGAGCGAAGTTATTTTATGTTTAAGTCTCTGCTCTGGGCTAGAGACTGTTCTCAGCATAGAGACAGTGTGGTAAGTAAAATGAGAGTTCTTTTATGAATTCCCATTTAAGGAAAAATTAACCATGATTTTTGTTTTTGTTGTTAAAAGTGACAAAAACCTAGCCCAAGCTGGCATAAGAAAATATAATTTTTTGTTTGTTTGTTTATATTGGCCTCAACTAATAGCAGGCAAACACTCAAGCTTGCTCCTCTCAAGCTACACCCCCAGCCCTTCTTTTTGCATTTTATTTTGAGACATGTCTCACTCAGTTGCCCAGGCTGACTTTGAACTCTCTCTGTAGTCAAGGCTGATCTTGAACTTAAAAATCTTCCTGCCTTAGTTTCTTAAGTAGTTCTGATTATAGACCTGTTCCAACAGACCTAGTTGAGAAAACAGTATGAATTAAATGCTATACAAAATTCATAAATAAATGAGATCCAAAGCACAATTAAATTATCAGTTAGTGCTGTGAAGAGTTGGGTTTTGCCACCCTTCCCTTCTCTGTAGATCAATTACAGTAATGTAAAATATGAGCAGAAGGTAGAAAGTTATTAGGAGACAGTACAGTAAACTATCACATTATCAATGGGAAATATTTTCAAAATGTATTTTTATACTTCTTTACTTATATTGAAGATAAGCATGGAACCCAAGGCTATCTACCTGCTGGCGAGTACTCTTAACGCTGAGTTGTACCCCAACTACAGTGGAAAAGTTTTATTGATAGCAAAGAATATTAAAGAAATTTGAAATTTGAAAACAAATCAGTTCAAGCTCTGGCCCAGAGTTAAATAAGAAAAAAGCTCTCAAAATACTAAAAGAATGAAAGCGCTAAAAAATGAACACATTGTTGTTTCCAAAGCTCCAGTGATCTCTGGTCATATTTGTAGTTAATTTTTTTTTAACAGAACTCTTCATTCCACTGTTTTTACTTAGCACTTGTATTCATGCTACCCCCTCCCCATTTTTCTGTTTTTGAGACAGTGTCTCAAGTATCTCAAAATGACCTTGAACTCTCTGTTACTGAGGAAGATATTGACCTTGAACTTTTGTTGTTGCTTTTATCCTGCTTAATTGCTGAAGTTCATTGCAAATGATATAAACTTTTGAATGCACCTTCTAATTTTGTAGATTAAGAACACTTATTTATAAAACTTAATACAACCTACATTTTTTTTCTAACATTTATTTCTTCAAGTTAGATCACAATCACATTCCCCGCCCTCCCTCCTCCACCTCCTGGTCTCTGTCTCCTACCCTCTTCCCCCTCTGCTCCTATCCACTTTTTTTTTTTAATTTAAGCTGTATTTTCCCCTGCCAACAGTTCTGCCTTTTAGTCCAATACTTTTGATCTAATCCTCTTGTCTCTGTCTCTAGAATTCTGTAATTATAGGCATTTGCCACTATGCCAAGTGTATGTGGCGCTGGGAACTAAACCCAGGGTTCCATTCATGCTAGGAAAACATTCTACCACCTCCTGCCCCATTTTGGATCTTTAGTGTTGGAATTTCCTCCGTAATATACTTTGAAACAAGGACATGTTACTGTTAAACTTTACTGTGTTGTTGGGAAATTGAACCCAGGACCTCAAGCCTGCTAAAACAGTGCTCTACTCCCAACTCCTAATAATTTCAAAATATAAACCATATTGTATGATTATATCGAGAAGGATTTAACTAATAAAACTTAAAGGGTTTTTTCATAATACATGCCTGTAATCCTAGCACTTGGAAGGTTGAGACAAGAAAGTTGCTTTGAGTTTGAGACCAGCTTAGGCTATATAGTAAAATCCTCAAAAAACAACAAAACAAAAACAAAAAAAACCTAAAGCAAAACAAAGCCCTTACATTCTCAAAAATAAATAAATAAAACAAACCAACCAGGCATGGTAATTAACATCTGTAATTCCAGTATTTGAAAACCAGAGGCCAGGGATTCAAGACCATTCTTGACTACATAGTGAAGAGCTGTCTCAAACAAAAGAAAGCAAAACTAAATTACAAAGTATTTTACACTAAAAAGTTGCAGACTCCTGAGTCATAATGCCTAATATATAGGAAATACTAAATTATGAGCCTGTATACATTTGTGGGCCTCTCAGGCTCAGACAGCTTGGTGTGGGATATTCCAAAAACATAGCCACCCTAAACAATAACAAACAACAAACCCCAAAAACATTTTAAGAAAGTATTTCTTGAGGAGAGACAGGTTTTGTTTTTTTTTTTTCCTTTTTAGAATTTTTTGGAGACAGAGTTGTGCTGTACCCCAAGCTGCCCTGAAACTTAACTTACTAAGCAGCCCGGACTGATCTCAAACGCTCGGTGATCTTCCTTCCTCAGCCTCATGTGCACTGACTGAGATTATAAACCGGAGCTGCCACACCCTGCTAGAGCCTACTTTTTAATCTCTCATGGAAGTGGGTTGATCTGTAGAATGAATGTCTGTGAGCCCCTTCTGACTGTTGCTGGTTCTGGCATTAGCTGCTCTGGCCTAGACCTTCTCCACTATAGAGGCTGATGGACAGTTGTTTTCCCTCTGAGGGTTCTGTGGTCACTGCAAGTACTAAGATAGGAAAAGACACTGGTTATTTAAAGGAATGGGGTTGTGTGTGGTAAGGAGAGGCTCTATGGTGAGAATTTTTTAAATTGTAGGTAATTTTTCCTCAAAGTATTCTCTTGACCCAGACTTGAAAGTAGCTGTGACTATGGCTGACACCATTAACACCAACTGTGACTTCTTAAAAGCTTTTTGGCCATAGCCAACTAGAATTTTAGAAGTACCCATTGTATATTAACATAATTTAACCTTTTTTCTTCCAGGTAATTTATCCTCAGCATTCCAAGCTTACTGATAAAGAAGTAAGTAAATACGTTTCTCTGTATAGTCTACTGTTATCTTTTGCTTTTTATTGGGGTGTGTGTATGCCAGCATTGATAGCTCTTGTTTTCTTTTTCAGAAAACAAATATTTGCTATTTGTCTTTTCCAGACTCAAATTCAGGTAACTATTTATCATATGATGTTTCTCTTGAATCTTGTACTAATAATAGTCTTAATACATTACAAGTGACCGATATGGCATGTTAAAATACATACTCAGTTTAGTTCAACACAAAACTGACTTTGAGTTTTTGTTTAATGATTGATTTCACTTTGTTTAGCTCTTAAGGTAACTGTTACAGTGTGATGAGTTAAAATATACAAAGAACAATAAATTCTTAAAGTTAGACAAGGTAGTATATTTGGTAACTTACAGTGTATAGTTTATTTTCAGTTCAGAACTTAGGAATTTGCCTGGAACTGTGCAAAAGCATTAAAAAAAAAATTTTAAATTATGCATGTTTATCTGAATATGGTTTGTGCACATGACTATACTGCTTTCAGAGGCCAGAAGAGGTTAAGCAGATCCTCCGGAGCTGGAGTTAAAGGCAGTTAAGAGCCACTCTGGTCCTTTGGAAGAGCCACAGGCTCTTAGCCACTGACAAGCTCTCTAGCTCCAAATTTTCAAAAAACTCACACACCAGCAAAGATATCATGGGGGAGTACTTCCATCAGTTACTTGCAGTTGTTTATGTGAGTGATGGCATCAGGTAAAGCTCTTGAGATTAATTTAAAGAGCCATGCACACGTTATGCTTGCTTTCTCTGGTTCCCGTGAGCTGTGGGCTTGTGTGCTCCTGATCAGTGACGTGTCTGGCTGCCTGTCTGTATTTTACTTTGAGAACAGCTTCATAGACTTGCAGTGACCAGAACACTCAGCTCTTCAGGCCGTACACAGAACCCTGAAAGCAGAGTTACTCCAGTTTTCTTTCTTTTTGTATTTATTTCTAATGCCCTGGCAATTTAGGTCAGTTAATCCTATTTGGGAGATTTGACAGATTATTATTAATTTTTCTTTCTGTATAAATGCTTGCAGATTTTTTTCCTCTACTATATATGTGGAGCCTGACCTTGGTGGAATGTGTGGAAGAGAATTAGTTTCTTACTAAGTTAGGCATTGCTCTTAGTCAAGATCTTTTCTTCTGATGGCATTTGAGCCTTCAGTTTTTGGTCAATAATGACAACATGACAGGTTGTCTGAATCTGTCCTTATTTCATTTAACATTTTTAATATGTGGCTTGTAGGATGAATTGACTTTCTGTGACTGGAATCCCAGTTGATTATCTAACTCCCTAATAATTTGTAACTGTCATAGGTCTCTCTCTCTCTCTCTCTCTCTCTCTTTCTCTCTCTCGTGTGTGTGTGTGTGTGTGTGTGTGTGTGTGTGTGTGTGTGTGTGTGTGTGTGTGTGATATGTGTGGTTGCACATGTCATGGTGGGTATAGTCAGTGGACAGTGTCGGAATTGATTACTTCTACCATGTAAATGTGTTCCACGGGTCCATCTCAGGTCTCCTGGCTTATGCAGCAAGTGTCTTTACTCTCTGGGCAATCTTGGTGGCCCAGGATTCATTACCTGATGCTACAGATGACATTGACTTGAATCAGTATAAACAACCTTTGCTAAATAATCTTTGACTCCTATAATTTTCCATATATATATTTACCTTCCCACAGTTTACTAATTCTAGAAGGCTAACTTTTTAAGGTATCTAGTCATGTTTCAGCAGTTTAACCTCTGTTAAAATTGTAAGTTACCAGATCTAACTTCTTTTGGGTGTTGATTTTTTCTGTAAAGTTTTCATAAACATATAAAATAAGTTTCTGTTTCCTCCCTACCCCCACACCTAGTCTTTCCAGACAAGGTTTCTCTGTGTAACAGCCCTGGCTGTCCTGTCCTACTCACTTTGTAGACCAGGCTGGCCTCAAACTCATAAAAATCCACCTGCCTCTGCCTCCAAAGTGCTTGACTTAAAGGCACACCACCGTGCCCAGCTAAGTCTTTTCTATTGTTTATATTTTTTTGTTGTTCAATTTAATACACAGATCCTAGTTACTGAAACCCAGAGACTAGGGGAAGAACTTCCCCTTTCTCCTAAAGATCAAAGCTAAAAAGTTAATTCTGTGGTATTTTGACAGTCTTTAAATTTTTAAGTTTATTTATTTTATTTTGTGAAACTGAGAATTGAACTTTGGACCTTGTGCATGCCAGGCAAGAACTCTGTCACTGAGATACTTAATAACCTTTTTGTTTTGCTTGTTCTGTTTGGTTTTGGTTTTTTCAAGACAAGGTTTCATTATATAGCTGTGGCTGTCCTGAAACTCACTTTGCACACCATGCTGGTTTCGAACTCACATAGATCCGCCTGCCTCTCTCTTCCAAGTGCTTGGATTAAAGACATGGATGTAGGGGTTATATAAATTAGATTTAGAAAATATATAGGAGTTTCTGATACTGTCTCTTAATTCGGGGCCTGAAGAGCATTATCAGCATGAAGTCAGCAAAAACAGGAAAGACTTAATAGACTGAAAAACAAGGTTGAAGTCAGGAAAAACAGGAAAGACTCAATAGACTTGAAGAAACAAAGTATCTGGCCTGACATTGTTTTCAGCTGCTAAGTGGGCGGAGCCCAAATTAAGAAAAACAGAGTTCCTCCTATTTAAGGACAGTGCATGGAGCCCAGGTAAAGAAGAAGAGGCCCCTGATGCTAGAGAGCTCGAAGAGTCCTGCTGAAAAAAGGGCTGGCCATTGATGTCCAGCTCTCTCCCTGAAGCAGAAAGAAGCCAGTGAGCAAAGAAAGCCTGAGCAAGACACCAAAAGGCCAAGGACTGGACCCTGTGGCTCAGCTTTTGCCTAGAGGGGTTTGATCTGTCCGAACAGTGGCCTAAAGGAAATTGTGCCTGGCTTTAAGGACTGAGGCAGAGCAGCTGAGTTCCTGATTAAAAAGAAGTAAGTTGGCCTGCAGACGGCTGGGGTCTCCCACAGAGAAGAAAGCATAAAGCCTTATTTAAGGTGAGACTGCAATAACCAACTTACCCTGACGAACCTGCATCTGAGAGATCCAGAAAAAGGACTGCTAAGTGCGTTAAAGAATCTACAACAAAGACTGTGTTCCTGACGACTGAGGACCTGCCCCAGAGACTGTATCATTCTAAAAGGTTATGAAAGTGGTTGTTATGATTATCAATAGGTTTAGTGGATAGGTTAAAGGGGTTGTAGGAATTTATAGGATTAATAGTTAAGAAATTGTTGGTGTTTGTTATAAGTGAATTTAGTAATAAATAAATAAGTGTTAAATAATAATTTAAAATTTCGGTTACAATAGTCTAATCTACCTAGGAAGTTCCACACTAGTCAGGGTTACATGGTGAGACCCTGTATCAAAAAACCAAAACCAGGGCTGGAGATATGGCTCAGTGGTAAAGAGCACTGTTTGCTCTTCCAGAGGTCCCGAGTTCAATTCCCAGCAACCACATGGTGGCTCACAGCCATCTACATTGAGATCTGCCTGGCTAGCTCAGTCGGTAGAGCATGAGACTCTTAATCTCAGGGTCGTGGGTTCGGGCCCCACGTTGGGTGCCACATGGACTACTATATCTGGTACCTTTTAAATAGTCTATTTAATGGTATCTGTAACATTTTCCTTTTATAAGTTTAAACTCAAATGTAAATCTATGTAAATAAAAATGCTAGTATCTTAGGCATATAAATGACCTACAGATTTCTAAAAATGTCTTTAATAAATTGCCCATCAAATGAATTGTAGTTCGTTTTACCCAAAGCCTGGTTGGAGCATTTTAGAGAAAGCAGCGCCTTGATGGTCTAGGGAGGAGCGTGGCATGGGGAGCACTGCAGACGTGGTGCCTGTCCAATCCCTGCTCCTCCAGTGTCCTGCAAGCACAGGTTTTAATGACTGTGCCAACTCTGAGACTGATTTAACATTTCCAAAATAGCTTTATTGCTGTGGAAGGAAGTCTTGGCACAGCAGAGCAGACTTTAGGAAAGAGTCATAAATCAAAGTTTCCTTTTCATGGTACAACTCCCCTCCTTCCCCCCACCCCACATAAAAGTAGAGTAGTATTTTAGACTGTATGAAAACTAGACAGAAGAAAAATGCTTTTACAATTCACAGTGAAATATTTTCCCAATCCTACAACTTTCCCCTCACACATACCTTATAGCTTCATGATTTTAGAGCTGGTTCTTGTTTCTTTTGAGTGCATTTTATCTGGATTTAAAGTGTGCTTACCCTCAGCTATTCATGCCAGACTTTTCCCTCATTCTTTACAATTATCAGTGTAGGAGTTCCTTAAGCTTAAGTTATGTTGGACTCAAGGACAGTAATCTCCATATTTTAAACATGACAAGGGAGAAAACAGGCTCAGTAGAGAGAATTTTAATTAGTGATGAATTTAAGGAAAAAACAAATCTTTGCTGTGGATAGACTTGGCTTGGAGACAATATGTGTGTCAAGCAACAAGGATACAGTATTATACTGTATACTCCTTAAAGTATCTGTGTTGCAAGAAGACCTGCATAGCCAATTAACTCAGACACAGGAGGGCTCAAAGAGACTGAACCACCAAGCAAAGAACTTGCAAGGACTTGTCCTAGGCCTACTACATGTAAGAAGCTGATGGGCTACTTGTTCCTCAAGTGGATCCCTTAACAATTGAAACAGGGTCTATCCTGGACTTAGATGATGTTGCCTCCCTCAGGAGCTCATTTTCCTAGCAGAGCTGCCTTATCTTGCCTCAGTGGAGGAGGAGGCACTAAGTCCTGATGTAGTTTGATGTGCCAGAGTGGATTGGTACTGGGATGGGGGCAGGTATGGGGGAAGTGAATGGGAGGGTGGAATTGGGAGGAAGGGAGAGAGGGGGATGGTGATTGGAATATAAAATAAACAAAAAAAGTCTTAAATAGAAAAAAAAATTATCAGTGTTGAAGGACCTGGGTTTTTTTTAATACTTTTATAAAATGCAAGCTAAAAAAAATATTAGAAAAAGGAAAAAAATATTAGTAAAACAAAATAAAACTATACATTTGCCTCACTAGTATCAGATTGCTAGAAAAGCTTTTAAGTATATTCAACTTACATATTTATTTGGTCACATGTCAGTAGCAAGTTTTTTTTTTTTTTTGTTTTGTTTTTTTGGTTTTTCGAGACAGGGTTTCTCTGTTTAACAGCTCTGGCTGTCCTGGACTCGCTTTGTAGACCAGGCTGGCCTCGAACTCGCAAAGATCCGCCTGCCTCTGCCTCCCAAGTGCTGGGATTAAAGGCGTGCGCCACCACCGCCCGGCTGTCAGTAGCAAGTTTATGAACTGATGTGAGTACAGAGGCTACACTGATGCACTTATAAACTTCTGTAATAGTACACTTGTATACTTGTATACTTCTATACTTGTGCACTAGCACACTTCTGTACTTGTACACTTCTGTACTTTTTCACTTGTACACTTCTTCACTTGTACACTTGTGTACTTCTTCACTGTACACTTGTATACTTGTACACTTCTTCACTTGTACACTTGTATACTTGTACACTTCTATACTTCTTCACTTGTACACTTCTTCACTTGTATACTTGTACACTTGTACATGTCTGTACTTGTACACTTGAGAGTAGCTAACCTCAAATACTGTCTCTGAACAACTGCATCTTTACCACCCTAGTCACAGCAGGATGAATGACTACAGAGATCTGAGGGTCGCAGAGTAGAACCTTAGTCCTTTTCTTTCTTGTTTGTTGCTGCTGTTGTGATGGTCATCAGACTAGCCTGGAAACTTGGTGATATTCTCTCCTCCCCAGTTCTGGGGTTATAGACATGCATCACTATGCCTTGAAGTTTTATCTTACCATATGTATTCTGACCACACTATACCTTTGTTTGTGATAATATAGAAATATTCTTTTAAAGTTGTCTGTTGTCATCACAAAAAATATTTAATCTTTTTTCTTCAATTTTTGAGTAACTGTTTTGGTATAAGAAGAATCTCTGCTTACGGCATCTCAGTTATACAGGTACAAAAAGCTTTAAAATATTCAATGGTAATTTTAAAATGGAAGATCTTTCCATCATCTCCCTGACACTCTTGTAGGAAGAGCCATGACTGAATGAACTGGTACTTTTGGAATGGACAATCTGGCCAGGAACCAGTGAACTGAACAACTCTGATCTGAAGAGCTTTGCTTTTGAGAGAAGCTTTTGTTACATGAAGAAAAGCAGTTTCACTATCTGTCCTGATTGTCAGTGAAATGACATTAAAACACAATAGCTAGGACTGGCCAGGTGGGTCAGAGTCAGGAGCACTTGATGTTCTTGTAAAAGACCCAGGTTCCATTTTTAGCACCCACATGGTGGCTCACAACTGTTTGTAACTTGAGTTTTGGGGGTATCTGATGCCCTCTTCTAGCCTCTGTGGTTGAAATATGTACATGCAAGCTAACACTCATAAGCATTCAACTAAAATAAAACAAATCTTAACAACAGCTTGGAGCTGAAGAGATGACTCTGTAAAGGGGTTGCCATATCCACAGGTGTGTATGTGTGTGTGCACACTACAGTTCACATAGCATGCTATTTACTCATAAAATACAGTTTTATATGATGGAATAGCTCACTTAATGACTACAGACAGAAAGCAGAGAACACAGCAGTAAGGACTTCAATGCCAAAGTGTGAAACTTCAATTTAATTAACAATTGTATTTATTAATAAGTATAAACTATAAGATTAGGCTAGCAGAACAGTTAGTGGGCTGGTGGGAAGCTGGCAGGCCTGACCTGCCTTAACTGACAGCCTGACGCGTCCTGAGGAAAAAGCCCTGGATCAAGGGTAGCCTTCACCACCTGCAACCTAAATTCTGTTAAATAATATCCTCATTAATAACTATAACTTGTTATATTAGGCCAGCGGAACCCCGGCAGGCTTGACTTTCCCTAGAAGTCTGTATGCCTGGAGGGATGGCCTGGTTGCAGTCTGGCAACAAAGCTGGCAGGGTAGCTGCTGGATACTTATTAATAACTATAAGCTATTATATTAGACCATCAGAATTGCCGTTCTGGAGGAAAAGCCATTGGTATTCAGCGGGAGGCCAATGGGCCTGGATTGCTTTGACTAGTGGCCTCTGCTGCAGTCCTTTCCCCAATAATTAAATACACTAAGACTTTTTAATGTTTCAACGCTTAGTCTTTAGCTGGGCAGACTAGCTAATCTAAGTTAACCCGGACCACCTAATCGCAAACCACCATGTGAAGCTCTCAAACACATCGGTCTGCTTCCATGTCTTCTGGCAGAAAGAGAGCTTCTTCTGTGTAAAACGCAGGGTTCCTGTTTCTGTCTCAGGAAGTCCCACCTTCCTATACTCTTTCTGACCAACCAATTGGCCATCAGCAACTTTTACTAACCAATCAGAGAATGCCTCAGAAGGGGTGGTAACCAGATCTCAGCATTGAAATCAGCCTGTCAGAAACAATGTATTAGACCTTCCTCCAACAAAGGTGTCCTTAAGGACCTGCCCCAGTGACCTACTTCTTCCAGCTAGGTTCTACCTTCTAAAGTTTTCAGAACCTCCAAATATTAGCAGGAGACTAAGCCTTCTAATAGATGAGTCTTTTGTGGGGATGCTTCATATTTAAGCCTTAGTATTTCTTTTTTTTTTTTTCAAGACAAGGTTTCTCTGAATATCTCTGGCTGTCCTGGACTAGCTTTGTAGACCAGGCTGGCCTCGAACTCACAAAGATCCGCCTGCCTCTGCCTCCCAAGTGCTGGGATTAAAGGCGTGCGCCACCACCGCCCGGCTAAGCCTTAGTATTTCTAAAGAGAAAATCTGAGCCATTGGTATATAACTTTAACTAAAACAGTATTAGACCATATCACAGAACATTTCTCCCTATGCTTAACAGCTAGATCTGGATGTGTGGTGTATACTTGTAATGCTAGAACTCAGGAGACTGAGGCAGGAGGATTTTGAGTTTGACACCAGCCTTGGCTGCATAGTGAGTTCCAAGCCAGCCTGAGAAACATAGCAAGACTTTGTTTCAAAACACAAAGAAACTCAGTTTCTTTCATTTCTTCCCACTAACAGCAAAGAAACATTAGTGTCTGTAATTGCCATTATGAACACTTACATAATTGGCCTCTTGAAAAGGTTGAACAGATTGTGAAGTATCTGTTTCCTGATTAGAAGGAGGAATATAAGAAGGAAATAAAAAAAGTAGTTACATGTGTAATGATAAAAATATTGAGCATTACTATGTTAATCCTAACTTATTACCAGGGGAAAAATCTAAGTGATATTACTGCAAGTATTTAAATTTTAATTTAATATAATTATAAAAATTGTTACTCTTTATGTATGTGCATGCACTCATGTAGGCGCACATGAGGGAGCATGCCACCATGCATGTGTAGAGGCCAGAGACAGCTGTGAGGTGGCAGTTCCCTGTTTCGTTTGTGGGCTCTGGGAGTTGGACTTAATTCATCGGGCTTGAGTAGGAAACACTTTTACCTGCTGAGTCATCTGCTAGTTTAGCTGTTTCACCAGCTCGTATGTGTTTTAGTAAGCTGATTTTTAGAGTATTACTAGTTTTTAAAAAGTAATTATTGCCTGACAGATTTAATTAAAATTTGCATTTTAAAAGGCTTGTTGAGATGATTAAAGTTGAAAATTAATTTAATTCAGATGATTAAGATGGGAAGTAGATTACCTGGACTTTTACTGAATCTTGTGTATTATGTGTTTTTAAAGGAGCTTCTCAACGTGAAATAAACGTAAAACACACACAGGACCAATTAATAGAACTTTGTGAGGACCTCAGAACCCTCCTCAATCCTCTTTTGACTCACGGCCCCCAAAGTGTAACCACTGATTGTTAGAATAAAAGCTCTTATATTTTTCATCATCATTATTATTTTTAATCACACAACACACAGCTTTGTCTACTTTTAAAAGTTTATATATTTGAAAACCGGGGGTGTAGTTAGTGAGTGTAGTGCTTACCTAGGATATAAAGATTCCCATATTCAGGGCTGGAGAGATGGCTCAGTGGTTAAGGGCACTGGCTGCTCTTCCAGAGGACCCTGGTTCAATTCCCAGCAACCACATGGCAGCTCACAATCGTCTGTAGCTCGAGATGTGACGCCTCACACAGACATACATGTAAGCCAAACACCAATGCACATAAGTAAGTAAACAAACAAACAAATAAGAATCTCTGTATTCAGTGCCCTGTACTACATAGAATTGACATGATGGCATAACTGTAATCTCAGCACCGGGGAGGTAGGAACAGGACGATCAAGAGTTCAAGGCTGAATAGTAACTTTGAGGCCAGCCTGAGCTACATGAGACCCTATCTCAAAAAGATTTTTTTTTTTAATTACATAGATGAGTATGGTGACGTACGTCTTCAATCCCAGCACATGGGAGGCAGAGGTAGGCTGATCACTGAGTTTGAAGCTAGCCTGGTCTACATATGGAGAATCAGGATATCCAGGACCATATACTGAGATCCTGTCTCAAAAACAAAACAGAGGAGCCGGGCAAAACATAAGAGTCTCACAAATATAAACTAATGAAGCTACACACACACACACACACACACACACACATACCTCTTATTAAAGTCTAGATCTATATGAACTTTTGTTTTTGTTTTTTTTTTTTTGGTTTGGTTTTTCAAGACAGGGTTTCTCTGTGTAACAGCCCTGGCTGTCCTGGACTCACTCTGTAGACCAGGCTGGGCTCGAACTCAGAGAGATCCGCCTCCCAAGTGCTGGGATTAAAGGCGTGTTCCACTACTGACTTAGTCTTTGAATTTTCAGCTCTTTTTTTCCTTCTCTAATAAAACATGAAGAAATGGGTTTAAATTATTTATAAAGTTCTTTCACTATAATATTGATGAAGCTGGATAAATGTCACACTAAGCCATCCTGACTTGCTTTTCTTTTTGTTTTCATTAGGTTGTCTCGGAGATACCCAGTTTTGTTTTAGATTCCGCCAGTCTTCTGGGAGGAGGGTGTCACTGCATTGTCTTCTTGATCAGTTTGACAAAGATTTACCAGTTTACTTAAAGGTTAGAAAAGTAATCATGGAGAAATGTCCATGTGAGAGTTTTAGAGCTATTGTGTACATTTCAATATTGTTTGCCTTTTTTGGGTGGGGATTATTTTATTATCTAGCTGGGTTTGTTAAAGACGTCTAAGTAATAAGGATTCAGTATATGAGTGGAATTGACTATAAAGTTACTATTCTGGAAAATGATGCCATTACAAATTGTAAAAACTGACTAGCATGGTGATCCTTGGTTGCAGTCTGTTGAGATGTGCAGATGGAATGGTATTATACAGTAAATATCATTGTACCTAAGTGGTCTCCCTGTGCCAGTGCTCAGATTTTCTTATAACCTATAGGTATTTACTGCAGAATTTACGGAAACAGTGTAGCACTGGGGAAGGGAAGACGCTGAATTTGACAGTTTTCTGATTTCAGTTTGCCAGTCTACTTGTAAATAAAGAACATAAACTGATGGATTCCTCGGGCGGATTTGTTGTTTATGTTTTTTTGTTTTTGTTTTTTTGAGACAGGGTTTCTCTGTATAGCCCTGGCTGTCCTGGACTCACTTTGTAGACCAGGCTGGCCTCTAATTCACTGAGATCCTCCTGCCTCTGCCTTTGAAGGGCTGGGATTAAAGGTGTGCACAACCACACCCAGCTTTTGGTTATGGTTTTAATCTTTGGGCAAGTTGGATGTTGGTAGAAGGTATGATTAGTTTTTGTGTATCACTCACATATTGACTTGGGTTACTAAGGTAGCCCAGTGTTACTATTAAAGGATATCTGTGTATGTATGTACATGCGTACATACACACATTCATGTTCATACATACATACGTACATACATACATACACACACACGCATAAAATTTTTGTCTCTTCTTTTATAGAAAGATCCTGCATATTTTTATGGATATGTGTATTTTCGACAAGTTCGAGATAAAACTCTTAAAAGAGGCTACTTTCAGAAGGTAATTTTTATGTGCACTATTAAAGTGTTTTATGTTATGACTTGGAAAGTGAGAGCTGGACTTGATGATGCCTGCCTGTGACTGAGCATTTAGGAGGTGGACATAGAAAAATCAGGAATTTGAGGCCAACCTGGTCTACCTGAGACCCTGTGTTGATTTCCCACCCCAGAGGAGAAATAGTTAAACTTAATAATGTCTGAAGTTTTTATGTTTTACTCGTGCTTTTCAATTATAGGCACTTAATCCTATTCATTCATTTATTTAGACAGGGTCTGACTATATATGTAACTATGGTTGTTCTGGAACTTGCTATGTAGACATGAGTTGCCTCATACTCACTGAAATCCACCTGCCTCTGCCTCCTGGGTACTGAGATTAAAGGTGTGTGCCACCCAGTTCTGTAATTCTTAACTGTTGAATTTTTTCTGTCTGTACTGTACTCTTGATAAACTGTGGTGTTTTAGTTAATACGTGGAAGACTTCTGCTTCATTTTGACATTTTAGAATAAGGGAGAAAATAAACAAGTTGTAATATTCTTATAACCTATAAAAACTTGTTTTTTATAAGCCAATAAGTAAAATTAGCAACTCTTAGCCATTATTGCTTACAGTCTTTTTCATAAATTAAATGAAAAAGGGAAAATGAAGAAGTCCTATTCTAGTGTTAGCTATTAGGGCATACCTTTTCCATTTGAAATAGAAAATATTAGTGACCACTAATTAATGTAGAATGGAAAGGTAAAAAGTAGTTTGGAGGCTGGAGAGATGGCTCAGCAGTCAAGAACATTTCCTGCTGTTACAGAGAACACATTCATTTACTAGCTCCTACACTAAACTGCTTACAACCACCTATAACCAACTCCAGGGAATCTGCAGCCCTCTTCTGGCCTCTGTGGACATTGCACATATACACATAAATAAAAATAAAATCTTAATTAAAAAAAAAAAGAGTAGCTTTCAAGGAAAAAAACCCCTACATTTAAAAATCAATGTAATTTGTATTTAAAGTGATCATAATTGCAATTTTTAAGTGTGTGGCTAGGTTAAGACAGGTAAACTGTAGAACATAACAGGTATTGAGTTAAACATTCCAGTTTGTTATTTCCTTAGTAGGAAGACTTCATGGGGTTAAGTTTTGATATTGCTGTTGTACACAAAAAGTAAGCATCTTAGTTTGTTTTATTGCTGTGATAAAATACCCTGACCCAAACAGCCTAAAGAGAATGTACTTTATGTTAGCTCCAGGTTGTAGTCCACCTTCTGGAGAGCTCTCAGTGGCGGTAGCTGGAGACACCGTGACTTGCATCCATATGATTACACTCGTAGCATGCTCAGCCTGTTCTTTTCACTCTTAGACAGTTCAGGATCCCTGCCTAAGGGCTGGCTTTACCCATAAGGTGGGTCTTCCTACCTCAATTAACATCGTCAAGATAGTCTCTGACAGATATAGGCCAACCTGGTATAGAGGATCATTCATTTATATTCTTCTCTGGTAGTTGTAGATTGTCTCAAGTTGTCAGTTAAAACTAACAATTTTACTTGGCTTTTTAAATTGTTCATTATATTAGTCTGTTTGTAGGGAAACTGTTTTACTTGAAGAGCAGGAGTATATGTGAATATGCCTTTGAATTCTTAAAAGCATGTTCTTTTAGCAGTGGTTCTCAACCTTCCTAATGCTGTGACACTTTAATACAGTTCTTCATGTTATGGTGACCCCAATTATAAAATTATTTTTGTTGCTATTTCATAACTGTAATTTTGCTACTGTTATAAATTGTAATGTAAATATCTGATGTGCAGGATATCTGATATGTAACTCCTGTGAAAGAGTCATTTGACCCCCAGAGGGATCGTGACCCACAGGTTGAGAACCACTGTCTTAAAACATAATATGATTAAACTTTTTGACTTTGACTTCCTCAGTTATGATTATATTTTCTTGTTTTGGTTTTTATGATGTATTTATTTATTATGTATAGTGTTCTGTCTGCATGTATGCCTGCAGGCCAGAAGAGGGCTCCAGATTTCATTATGGATGGTTGTGAGCCACCATGTGGTTGCTGGGAATTGAACCCAGGACCTTTGGAAGAGTAGTCAGTGCTCTTAACCACTGAGCCACCTCTCTGGCCCCTTGATTATATGTGCTGTGAAAGCCTTTCAATTTCAAAATCTATACTTTTTTTTTGCTAAATTTTAGCTCATAATTGTTTATACAAAACATAAATGGAAAACTTAAGTTATAAATCATTAGGCATTTTAAAAGAAACCTTGTCCCCTTTCTTTCCTCAGTCATTGGTTTTGATCAGCAAACTACCTTATATTCATTTTTTTCACACCGTACTCAAACAGATAGCACCAGAGTATTTTGAAAAAAATGAACCTTACTTGGAAGCAGGTAAGCTAAATATTACATGAGTTATTACTTTGCGTGACTGTGTATGTGAAAGTGTCTGTCTGTGAGTGCAGGTGTATCTGTTCATGCATGTCCACGTTTTTAGAGGCATGTGTATGTGCAGGTGTGTGGAACCCAAAGGTGACCCTTTGGTGGTGTTCCTTGAGAGCCATTCACCTTGATTTTTGAGGTGGGATCTCTTACTAAGACCTGAAGCTTTCGAATTAGCTAGGCTGACTGGCCAGTGAGCCCCTGTGAGCTTCTTGTCTCCTGCTTGGTGCTTGAATTACAACCATGCATCACCACCATGCCTGACTGGTTTTGTGGGTTCTGGGGATTCCTCGTATGTGTGCAGAAAGCACTTTACTGGCTTTTCCCAGCCCAAGGTATTTCTCTTCTCTTATATTTATCCTTGGTTTTCATTTGTTTGTTTGTTTAGTGTTTGCTACATGTGTGCAGGTGCTCTTGAAGGCCAGAAGTGTCAGATCCCTTGGAGGTGGAGTTACAAATGGTTGTGAGCTACCTGGTATGGGTTCTGGGAACCAAACTTTGGTCTTTTGGTAGAGATGTTATCACTTTTTACTTTTTTCTTCATTCCCCATCCCACAGTATACTCTTAAAGAGTTTTAATAAAGTGGAAATTGATATTCCTAAAAAAAAAAAATCAGAAGCGGATTTAAGACTTACATGATATGAGAGAAATACAGAACATTTGGTCTGGCATCTTTACCTATAAATACCAAAAATGCTATCTGGTCCTAACTATTGTAATAACATAAATGGTGTCTGTTGGAGTTAGTAATAAGGTTGTGAACTGGTAGTTCTTGGAGTACCATTGAACAGAAATCCAGAAAGTTTGTGTTTCAGTAACTAAAAACTAAATAGGAAAACTGCCCTGAACCTCTTTGTCATTCTACATGCTTTTCCTCTTAATTAGAAAATTTTTATTGGTGTGTGTGTGAGTGTGAGTGTGTGTGTGTGTGTGAGAGAGAGAGAGGAGAGAGAGAAAGCCTAAGGGGAGACCAGAGAGGCATCAGATTCTTGGAGTTGGAGTTGTAGGTGATTGTGAGCTTCCTGACATCAGTAGTGAAAACCAAACTCAAATCTGAGGCTTTCTCTTCCACTGAAGCCAGGCACCACAGCCCTGTCAAGTAGTGATCAAAGAGAAGGCCACATAGTCCTTATCAGAGACAGCGCCCCCCCCCCTTTCCTGCCGGGTGGGATAGTATGGGGGGAGGGAGGAAGACACGGGACCAGGACATGGGGGAGGGGATGACATGATCTGGGGGTGAGACTGGACAACAGACCACACTCCCCTTTTCTGTGGAGAAGGGGAGGGGAGAAGGAAGAAGGGGCTGGAGGGCGGGACCCAGAGTGGGGAGGGAAAGGAGGGGGCTATGATTGGGATGTAAAATGAAAATTAAATTAAATTAAAAAAAAACTAACAAACCAAACTCAGGTTTTTATCAAGAGCAGGTAGTACTCTTAACAGCTAGGCTATCTCTCCAGCTCCCTTTCAACAGTCAACCAGTATATATCCTAGAACATAATATTTCTGAGAGAAAAGTTAAATATTTCATCAATTTTACTTTATCTGGTATTATAATTGATACATTTCACCCATGTTACAAAAAAAACTGTGACTTACATTGCCCATTTTAGATATTTTAATTTTCCATTTACATTAAGAAAATATTTTATTAAATTTTCAGCCTGTAATGATGTTGACCGATGGCCTGCCCCACAGCCAGGGAAAACATTGCATCTGCCTATCATGGGGATAGTAATGAAGGTAACAACCTACCATGATCTCATTTGTCTGCTCTTTAAAGAACTCTATAGAAAGCTCACACACGGGCTTTGCTTTTTAACAACCTGATGACAGGTAGCAGTGTCCTGCCTTCATTGTTGTCACTGCCTCACAGCAGTGACAGACGCTCCAGTTTGTCCTGCTTTACAGAGTCCTTCATGCAACCCCAGGCCCTTCCAGCCAGGCATTGCACCTTGTTGAATTTGCACAGCAATGTTCTTCCTGTGGAATACACACAGAAATAAGTGCCTCGCCCTAGAATCCTGCAGTATGGGTGGTAAGCAGAAACAAAACACTTGTAGTATTGAGTGTGAATTGCTGAAAATAAGATAAACTAGAAGTCATTGGTTTTCAGCTGTAAATGGTCTTTTAAGGTTTAATGTCAGACTTAACATGTTTGTCTTGAAATATTTTCTGCTGCAGTGAGGATGTTCTGGCTTTTTACTTTTCACTGTTTTTCTCTTTGTGTATTGAGGATTGAGCCCAGGGTCTCACATGTGTTACGCAAGTGTTTTACACTGAGCTATGTATTTCCCAACCTACTGTTTTGTTTTTAAGGCATTTTCCACCATCTACAGTCCTGCTCTACCAACTGAGCTATCGAAGGCTCCGCTTTAAGGCATTTTCCTCTCAGATTTTGTATGAATGTACTCAAGTTCTTTGCAATTCATGTATTTGTAACATTGGATTTATTCTTTTTTTTCCTTTATTTTTTATTTCTTCAAGTTACATCTCAATCGCAATCCCCTCCCTATTCCCCCTCCAGTCCCACTTTCCCACCCTCAACCCCCCATCCTCTTCCCTTTTTTTTTTCTTTTAAGTTTAAGGTATATCTTATTTCCCCCTACAGTTTCCCCTTTCAGTCCAACAAATGGCTCTTTCTCTTATAATAATGAATACAATACAGTACAACAGAGGTAATTAGGCCACAGTTATGAGGGTTATATGGCTTAACGTACATTCCCAATGTCCAGTCCATATGTATTTGGTACCTGACTTTAACATTCTACTATCTAACCATCTCCATGAGTTTAAAGTTCTATATCTGACTCAACATTCATACTAACTTGCAACACAATTTTAAAAGTATCTTCTTAGATCTATTCTTAACAGTGTTCTTTCTTTAGACTTGCTTGTTTTGTATATGTATTCTCCCTCCACCCTTTGGGCAAACATAAGAAATAATACTTAAAGCAGTGGGTTGAGAGTTCCCATTGTTTCCTGTGGGATTTATTCAAAAGTTTGGCAGGCTTAAGCGGGTGTGTTTGGGTGTGTGTATTTATGAAGTAAAGACTGGAAAGATAAGCAGTAAGCTCTATGAGGCTGGTGTCCTTTTTTTTTTTTCAGCACATTTGCTTGTTTTTTAGTGATCTCTGTTTGTAGATATGGAAACTTTGGTTTCCCTACTTTCTCCTGTAACTAAAGACAAATACCCTTAGTTCTAAAATCCTACATAAATACTTCGTATTTTTTAGCATTTTAGAAGTGCTGGATGTGTCTTTTTAGTAGCCAGATAGAGCACGCCTCCTGTGGATAAAGATATCTTCTCTCTTTGTCGTTAAGGTACGGATTCCCACGTGTCATGACAAGCCTGGGACCACTCAGATGGTGCAATTAACTCAGCAGGTAGTATAATGCTAAAATGATCACAATGTAGTTTCTGAGTCTGAACATACTGAAACATCCCATTATTTTTTAAGTTAATTGGTGATAAACTTTCCAACATTTCCTGTTGGAAATGTTGTTACTACTCAGTAGGGACTGGAGAACCCAGAGTTTATGTTGTAATTGTGAGGACAAAAGGACAGTAAACACTTTAAAAGAGGTTTAATTCTGGCAAAAGCTGTTCTCTTAGAAGAGTGGCCAACAGAAACCTAATTTTAGAAAATCCAGTCAAAGGGATTCCAGAACTTTTATTTTTCTGAAAGCAGTTTCTGTTCATCTTGGTTTGAATCTGTCATTTAACTAATCTAGCTGCTTTATTGCTGGAAGCAGCAGGAAGACTGGCTGTGTTCATTGCACGTATCCTAGTGTTAATGGTCGGCTGTCGTGCAACTGTGACCCAGTCTCACATCTGGCCATTGGGTTGATTTTACTCACAGTATGAGCTTTTCTCTGTCTTCTGCTCTATTGGGGACTGGTAAAACCATTCTTTCTGGTTGTTCCTGGAAGAGGAGAAACTTGTCAAAATGAACAGAGTGATACGATTTTTGATTGTGAGATAGTTGTGTTGTTATTTTCATATATTATGTGTTTTTGAAACAAGGTCTCACTGTGTAGTTCTGCCTCGCCAGGAACTTGCTAGTGAGGCTGACCTTGAACTTGCATCAATTCTCCTGCCTCTGCTGTTGAGTGCTGCTGTCACAGTATAGCCATGTACCATCATGTGTCACACTTGGTGTGGAGGTGCACATCCTTAGTCCCAGTACTAATCTCCTTTGAGTTCAAGGCTAGCCTGGGGTACACAGTAATTCCCAGGAGAGTCACAGCTATACTGTTAGTCCCTGTCTTAAAAACAAAAACAAGAAATAATTTCTGTAAATTCTAGTAATGTCTCCCCTAATTTTCTTCTTCTTCTTAATCCTTTAGGTAGACACACACACATCTATTATTTTACGTACTGTTCATGAGGTGGATCTTTTCAGGTAAATAATTAAATTGTTAACTACCATGTCTTTTTACTTTGTGATAATTGTTACTAATTTATGGAGAATGTGAATAAACCTTGAAGAAATACTCATGAACCACAAAGATTCTTGAAAATTTAAAAAAAATGAATATTCATTGTGTTTTTTAATGGTGAAACCCAGTGGCTCATCCCTGGCTGCATCTGATGTAGCTCCAACTGCACATAGTACATTGGGTCCTACATGGTTAAAACAAATAGTTTTTTGTTTTATTTGGTATGAAAGTTTTATTGAGATGTTAGAAAAAGTAGAGGGTCTTTTAATGTCAAAATTTAAATTTTGGAGTGAAGTGTCACAAGATTTGCACTTTAGTTAAAAAACTCCACTAAGAAAAAATAGAGAAACAACAGAAAATACTATTTTTCTTATTTTTTAAAAATTTTAGGATAAAATGATATACTCTAGTACTTGAAAAAAGAGGAAAGAAGCACAAATATAAACTTCCACTGTTTATGCCTTTTATCCAGAACAGCTAATTAAGAATCTTTAGGCCCGGGGCTGGAGAAATGGCTCAGTGGTTAAGAACACTGGCTGTGGACCCAGGTTCAAATCCCAGCACCCATATCTCAGTTGACAGCTCTCTGTGTTTGTCAGGCATAGTAGTACACACCTTTAATCCCAGCACACAGGAGGCAGAGGCAAGCAGATCTCTGTGAGCTCAAGGCTAGCCTGGTCTACAAAGTGAGTCCAGGACAGTCAGGGCTATACAGAAAAACCCTGTCTCGAAAAACCAAAAAGAAAGAAAGAAAGAAAGGCCACTGCCCAAGTCATAGATCACAGATCTGAAAATGTTTGTAATGTGTAGCCCAGCTTGAAAATTCACCATTTCTAGTGAGCAGTTAATTTAATACTGAGATTCACTGAAAGGCACTGAATAAGGTCGGGAAATGGAAGTGTGGACTCTCCCTTTCTCTCTGTTTTTTAAAAATGATTTTTAAAATAACTATGTTGTACTGCTTCACAGGTCCATTAGTTTTATTTGCTTATTTTTTTTTATATATTTGCTCCTAGAATAGCCCAGCATTCCCACTTGTATGTACTCGACAAAAATGGAAACATGTAGCTATGCACACCTTTAATCCCAGAACTCTGGAGAAAGAGTCACAAGTCTTTGTACAGACCTTTGTAGAGTCACACGGATCTCTACAAAGATCTGTACAAAGATTTGTATGCAGACATGCATATTACAGTTTACTTTATTCATGGGGTATATCACACACAGTGTCAGGCAGAGACTACTGTGCTCAGGAGTAGTTGCCCAACATAACCTGTATGCTGTTTTGTTGTTTTTGTCTTTTTGGGTTGTTTGCTTGAGAGAGAACGAACATGAAGTTGTGTTGGTGTGTAGACTATGGGAGGAGTTGAGGAAGAGGAAAGAATACAATCAAAATATATAGGGGTAGATAGGTGGCTCAAATGTTAAGAGCACATCACTGGCTGCTCTTCCAGAGGACCCAGATTTGATTCCCAGCACCTACATGGTGACTCAGAAGAGCCTGGAACTGCAGTACCAGAGGACTGAGTGTCATCTTCTGACTTCTTTGGGCACTAGGCATATACCTGGTGCACAAATATACACATACGCAAAACATTCATACACATAAAATAAATGAATAAAATTTAAAACCACACATATACTATGAAAATCTTCTTTTAAAACCAGTAAATTAAAAAGTTACTTTGTTCATAGTAGCCTGAAATTGGATACAACTCAAATATTCATACACATAGAAAACCACTGAGCAATAATAAATGAGAGAATGAACCATTGATAGATACAACAGCAGAAATGACTTTCAAAGTCAGTATGCTAATTAAAGATATCAGACTTTTGTAAGCCACTTTTATGTAATTTTGGGATAGGCAAAACTGCAAGGCCAGAGATCCAGGAGAAGGAGACCTTGAGGATGAGGGGAGTTTTGAGGTGATGGAACTATTGTGCATCTTTGGCAAGACTCAGTTTTGCTTTAAATAAATGATAAGTAAGCCTTAAGATTATGAGCTTTAAAATTTTTAACATTGAATAAATAGGTGGAGTATCTATAAAATAAGTTAATACTACAGAAAAGATACATAGAGATTGCATACTGTTGATAGTTTTGATACTTGAGTCATTAAGGGATAAGTTGAGGAATTCTTGTAGGTTTATTGAGAACTCAGTTACTGGTGTTTTGTTTTCTGAGTTTGTGGATGTTGCTTTCATTTTGTTTTGTTGAGATGAGATAGCCTTCCTGCCTCAGCTTCCCAGGTTCAAGGAGCATTTGGGCCCTCATGCCTTGATGGACTAGAATATTTTCCTTTCTAACTTCAGTGTTAAATCTTTTTATTTATGGGGAAGAGGAAGAAGGAAAAAGGAAATAAGAAAAATCTAAGCCATGGAGGAATGAAGAGATAGCTTAGTGGTTTGAGTATTTGCTGCTCTTGCAGAGGACCTGGGTTTGATTCCTAGCACCCACTTGTGGCTTACAGCCATCTATAACTCTAGTTCCAGGGGATCTGATGCCCTCTTCTGGCCTCCATGGGCACCAAGCACACACGTGGTGCACAGACATCCAGAAAAAGGATTCATACATATAAAAATAAGATAGCATAAATACATCTTCTATTTCTTTTCTTTTTGCTTTTGGTTTTTTGAGACAGGGTTTCTCTATGTGGCCCTGGGTGTCCTAGAACTTGATATGTAGACCAGACTGTCCTTAAACTCAAGAGATCCACCTGCCTCTAGCTCCCAAATTCTGGGATTAAAGCTCCACACCACCACCACCCAGTCTATCAATAAATCTTATTTTTTTTTTTTTTTTTTTTTTTTTTTGCTTTGGGGCTGGAGAGATGGGTCAGTGGTTAGGAGCACTGGCCACCTTCCAAAGGACCAGGGTTCAATTCCCAGCACCCACATGGCAGCTCACAACTCTAGTTCCAGGGGATCTGACACTTCCACATGCACACATGTAGAACACCAGTGCACATAAAAGTAAATATTTTTAATTTGTTTTAATAAGCCATGAAAAATAATCTAGGACAAAATACCTCATGATTACATTAGTACTTTCCCTCTGATAGTACCGTTTTTTTTTAATAATTTATTTTTTATTTCTTCAAGTTACATCTCAATCACAATCCCTTCCCTACTCCCCCCTCTAGTCCCACCCTTCCACCCTCCTCCCCCTCAACCCCCCTATCCTCTTCCCTTCTTTTTTTTTTTAGTTTAAGGTATTTCTTTCCCCCCCTCCAACAGCTCTCCCTTTCAGTCCAAAAAATGGTTCTTTTTCTTATAACTATAAATACAATACAAAACAACAAAAATAAATAGGCCACAATTATAAGAGTTATATGGCTTAGCATACATTCCCAATGTCCAGTCCATATGTATTTGGCACCTGACTTTAACATTCTACTATCTAACCATCTCCATGAGTTTAAGGTTTTATATCTAACTCAGCTTTCATACTAACTTGCCTCACAATTTTAAAAATATCTTCTTAGATCCAGAACACCCTCTTGATTCCTAAACAACTCAAAATTTAACTATGAGACTCTACTTATCTGTTCTTCAACCACCTCAGAGACCTGAGAGGGATAAATATATCTGATTATATAGGAAGTGCAGGGCCTGCAGCTTCCAAAACTAAGAAATGACATACCAGTGGCTGCCTGGACAGTTCCCATTTTCTCTCCATACATTACAGCATCAATCTTAAGCCATTTGGCCCCGTTTCTCTGACAGACATTGATTGTAGAGCAGGAATTATGAAGGACTTACCTACCCTGTCTTGGCAGAGCTAGGCTGTCGACTTATCTGCTTCCAAGTTTTGTCCTTTTTGGACAAAAGTCTGTCTACAGTTGAAGCAAGGGGTTTTTCTTGCCAAGAGAAAGGCTTACCACCAATTCAATCATCTCCCACTGGAGATTCTTCGATGCTCATCTTCTACTTGGAGTAGAATAGGGGGTGCTGTCAGGATCTGACATGTCTCGATATCAAAAAATCTTAAGTTAAGAAAACATCTTTGAATGCCATATTCTGCAGATCTCTTGAGGTTTTTGAAGATGCCCTATCTATCTCTTATATTTAGATAAGCAAATATTGCTTGTCTCTTAGCAACTTGATTTTTGAGTAGCTTAGAAAATAACTGTGATACACTATCATAGTAACTAACAAAATGACACGTTTTCATGATTATTAGTTTCCGTTTCTTAATTATCCTAAACAGTTTATGTCGGTTGCTAGCAAGAGGTCAAAACTTGACATTTCATTTTTAAGTATTACTACGAACAATACCTTTAAGAAGCGTTACCCTTAATTTTGTATCAATATACAAAGATCAATACCAATGTGGCCAAATATAATCTTAATTTTGTATCAATATACAAAGATCAATACCGATGTAGCCCAATACAATCTTAATTTTACATCAGTTTACAAGGGTCAATATCACTGTGGCCAAATATAATCTTAATTTTGTATCAATATACAAAGATCAATACCGATGTAGCCCTATACAATCTTAATTTTGCATTAATATACAATGATCAATACCAATTTAGCCAAATATAATATTAATTTTGTATCAGTATACAAAGGTATAAGGCCATATTCAATAATCTGTCCTTTTTTCTTGATCTTTCCTATACTATGTCTATATCCCATTTTTCTCAAGTCTGTTCACTCCTACATAGGAGAGAAAGAAGGATACAGAAAAGAAAAAGAGAGAAGTCCCTGGGTCTAACCTCCAAAACCTATTTAACAAGACCATTTAACAGCTTGTAGTCTTTTCCCCTAAATAACAAAATTTTCTATTATCTGTCAAATAACCAAAGTGGGGGGAACACCCTCCCCACCTTCTGGGGATAGGATGTTGTTCTCTTAAAATGACTTCCTGCTGATTTGGGACGTAGTAAACCTGTTTGGGGCCCAAATAAGAATGGAAAAATGGTTAAAAATGTTAATAGAATCATTTGATGTTCAGTCCTTTTGTGCTCAGCTATTTAGATGTCCTAAGAAGTTCATAGACAGAAGCTGATCTTCAGAGCTTTACTGAAGATCTGGCTGGAGTAGTCTGTGGAGCTGAACGATCTTAGCGATTTTGAGTTGTTGTGGTTGTAGACTTTTGAGAAAACTGCTATTGAAGAAGTCTGCAAGGCTGGATCATCTGGGCCACTCGTCTTCTTTGGTGTCTGATCTGTTTTCTGCTGAGGTTTCCGTTGTCCAGTTGTCCCTGGATTCCTTGAATGGATGCTTTAAATCTCCTGGAAAGATAAGAACAGAGCCCTGCCCTAATCCTAACTCTGGGACAATTACCTTTTTTTTTTTGGTGGGGGGGGTCGGGTAATATTTTTCCTGGAGCAAATTTGGTTTTTTGACAATATATAAAGTATTACCTTTCAATCCGGATTAAAGAAGAAATTATTTTGATATTTTGGAGCTAAACAAACCTTTAGTGTATATATTTTGAGATCTCAAAGGACAATTTGTTTGAATTGCAGCCTGCCTTTTGTAAGTAGCTTTTAAACTTAAATCTTTCCAAATCCTATGTTCCTGTCTCTGCATTCTAAGTTTTGGGATCAAAGACATGTGGTTCCCAACTGATGGGATTAAAGATGTGCTCCTCCACCCCTGGATCAAAGTTTTTCTCTGTTTAGAGCTTGTTTTGTATCAGGCTGACCTTGAGCTCTGAGATCTGCCTCTTTCTGTCTCTAGTGTGTTGGGATTAAGGGTGTATTCTTCCCCAATGATGGGACTAAGGGTGTGCACCATTACCACCCTGTTTCTTGTAACTCTAGAATTTATAAGACAACTAACTCTATAGTGATCCTCCTGTCTCTACTGGAGGTAAAGGCATGGGCTAACACCATGCATTATTTTACCTTAGCTCTAAGTTTTTTCAACTCTTGGAGGTTTGGAAAACCAGGTTGAACAGCTGTCACCTTTAATTTATTTACAGTGTTTTAAACCTGCTTTTTAATGCCAAACCATGGAAATAGCCTATACCTCTACAAAAAAAAAAAAAAAAACCAAAAAACTTTTAAGCTGCTATCAAGTTTGTGTAATATCTGTAGCCACCTGCAGTCTAACATTCTAATCTGAAATTAAGGCCATTTTCCTTTCATGCCAGTAAGGCAATTATACCTTTGGTAAATTATAGTTTGAAAATTTTATATTGTATTTTTATTATATTTTTAAGCTTATTAACTCTTTTCTTAAATAAGTATTATTTACTTCCAGAACATAGTTTCCTCCCTCCTCCCCTCTTGGCCTCTCCCTTCCTCTCTCCTTCCCTACCTCTCTCCTTCCCTCCCTCCCTCCTTGTTCCTCTACTTGGTACTCTACTTCTCCTCAGATGAGGTGGGCCCTCACATATCATACTCCCTCAGATCTTGCGTCATGTGAGGCCCAAGAGATTCCACTTGTACTGGAGCTTGATAAGGCACACCATCTAGGGTATGGGGTTCCACTAACCTGCAGCCGATTCCATGACTCACTGGTGGGCAGAATTTTTCCTAGGATAGATATGCTAGGTTCCTATCTATTTGGGTG
>CAJQZJ010000307.1:354156-367391 GCA_907164525.1 Lophiomys imhausi | reverse complement strand
AGGCCACAGTTATGAGGGTTATATGGCTTAACGTACATTCCCAATGACCAGTCCATATGTATTTGGTACCTGACTTTAACATTCTCCTATCTAAACATCTCCATGAGTTTAAAGTTCTATATCTAACTCAACATTCATACTAATTGCAACACAATTTTAAAAGTATCTTCTTAGATGTATAACACTCTCTTGACTCCTAAACAACTCAAAATTTAATTATGAGACTTTATCTATCTGTTCTTCAATCACCTCAGAGACCTGAGAGGGATAAATATATCTGATTTTATAGGAAGTACAGGGTCTGCAGCTTCCCAAACTAAGAAATGACATACCAGTGGCTGCCTGGACAGTTCCTATTTTCTCTCCATACATTACAGCATTGCTCTTCAGTCGTTTGGCCCCGCTTCTCTGACAGACATTGATTGTAGAGCAGGGGTTATGAAGGACTTACCTACCCTGTCTTGGCAGAGCTAGGCAGTTGACTTACCTGCTTCCAGGTTTTGTCCTTTTTGGACAGCATTCTGTCTACAGTTGGAGCAAGGGGCTTTTCCTACCAAGAGATAGGCTTGCGACTAATTCAATCATCTCCCACCGGAGATTCTTCGATGCTCATCTTCTACTTGGAGGAGAATAGGGGGTGCTGTCAGGAGTTGATATGTCTTGATATAAAAAAAAATCCAAAGTTACGAAAACATCTTTGAATGCCATATTCTGCAGATCTCTTGAGGTGTTTGAAGAGGCCCTATCTATCTCTTATATTAGGGTAAGCAGATGTTGCTTGTCTCTTAGCAGGTTTATTTCTGATTAGCTTAGCAAGTAACTATAATAGGCTGTCATAGTACCTAACAGAATGACTGGCTTGGATAACCATTAGTTTGCATTTCTTAATTATCCTAAACAGTTCATGACAGTTAGTAGTAAAAGGCCAAAACATCACATTTCATTTTTTTTCTTTACCTCCTAACCCTTCCATCCCATTTCTCTGGGGTGGGGTGTCCTTATATAACAGTCCCTCATCTCAGTTGAGAGGTCGTATGAGGGCCAAGAGCCTCTTCATTCATTGGGGATCTATGAAGCAGTACCATCAGTGAAAAGTGTCTCGTTGCCTGGGAGAGAGAACTACTAAACAAACAAATCAATAAGCATACAATAGATAAAAAAGACTAAAAAATAGAAAAAAACTAATATATAAAAAATAAATAAAAATTAAAAATTAAAACTAAGAAGTCTATGTCCAAGTTCCCTTTGGTGTGTTAGTTGTAGTATTGATACCTTCTACTATATAGCTAAAATCCTACTATAAGTGAATAGATGCCATATGTGTCCTTCTGAGTCTGGGTTAGTTCACTCAGGATGAGCTTTTCTAGTTCCATCCATTTGGCTACAAATTGCATAATTTCATTGTTTCTGATAGCTGAATAATATTCCATTGTGTAGATGTACCACAGTTTTTTAACCCATTCTTCGGTTGAGGGACATCTGGGTTGTTTCCAGTTTCTAGCTATTACAAATAAGGCTGCTATAAACATAGATGAGGAAACTTCCTTATGATTCCGTGAAGAGGCATTTGGGTGTATACCCAGAAGTGGTATAGCTGGGTCCTGAGGCAAAGCTATTTCAAGTTTTCTAAGATATAGCCAGTCTGACCTCCATAGTGGTTGCACAAGCCTGCATTCCCACCAGCAATGGAGTAGGGTTCCCCTTTCTCCACACCCTCGCCAGCATGTGCTGTCATTTGAGTTTTTGATCCTAGCCATTCTGACAGGTGTGAGATGGAATCTCAGAGTCATCTTGAGTTGCATTTCTCTGATGATTAAGGATGTTGAGCATTTCTTCAAGTGTCTCTCAGCCATTAGGGATTCCTCCTTTGTGAAATCTCTATTTAGCTCTGTCCCCCATTTTTTGATTGGATTATTTTTTTATTGAAAAAATTTACATCTATGTGTATAAGGAATATTGGTCCATAATTTTCTTTTGGGGGGCTGTCCTTATGTGATCTTGGATCACGGTAATAGTGGCACTACCCCCATCACACACAAAATAATTTTCTTAAGTTGAATGATCCAATTCGTTAACTGACAAAAGGTTTGAATAGGTATTTAATTTAAAAAAGGCTTTTTAAAAGATTCTACTGATAGAGACAAGTTGGCTAAGGATAATCTGCATAGATTAATGTCAGTTTATTGGTAACTTGATTATATCTATAAAATCTCTTCACTATATCACTAAATTAATTTGTGTTTGCCTTTCCTATTATCCTTGTGTATTAGCCTAATAAAAATAGCATTAAAAACCTATAAACCTATTACATAAACATATAATTGTTTTGTTTTATATACACAGATACTCAATGTAACAAACTACAGAGTTCTATAAAGTTCATTATCTTACTGAAGTTACTCATATGGAACACTTACTGTGTGCAAGACATAGTAGTATATGATGTATCTTCATAAAAAAATTCTAAGATGAGCCGGGCGGTGGTGGCGCACGCCTTTAATCCCAGCACTTGGGAGGCAGAGACAGGCGGATCTTTGCGAGTTCGAGGCCAGCCTGGTCTACAAAGCGAGTCCAGGACAGCCAGAGCTGTTAAACAGAGAAACCCTGTCTCGAAAAACCAAAAAAAAAAAAAAATTCTAAGATGGTGACCAGCACACAGAAGATACTCAAAAGTTTCTGGAATCAGTAAGTTTACCACCTGGAAACTTAAAAAACAACTTTAGAGGGGAAATCTGTACTGGGCTTGAAAAGTACAAATCTGAACCAAATTGTGATCTACTATGCCTTCTTTTCTTCAAATCTAGGATGAAAAAGGGTGTTTTTGAGAACAGATGTTCTGCCAGAGAAACCTACCACTATAAAATGCTGTCACTGGCACACCAGAGAAAAGGCTGCAGTTGATGGGAGGACAAGGTATTAAACATGGCAGGTCATGTCAAGTGAAACAAACCAGATGTAGATCTCATGTATTCTCATGTGCAGAATGTTTATTTGAATGCATATATAGTGATAAAAGTAGAAGGGGACTACTAACTGAGTTAAGGAAAAGAACCAACGTGAGGAGAGAAAGGAGGAGGGCCCATAAGAGTGAAAGATAAATATATATAGAAATCTCACAGTGAAACCCATTATTTGGTATGCTAACTGAAAAAAATATTCCATGAAAATTTATTCATCCCCCATACTCTTCCTGGACTATACAGTAGAGTTTCAAATTACAACATTCTTTCCTCAAGCATATTGCAAAGTTTGCATACCTGCACCTGTTTGATTTTTTGGTAAGAACTTCCTGAAAGTGTTGTATAAACAAATAGTAAATAAAGAAACAAGATCGCGGCTTAGTTACAGTACTTACAGAAAGTCACTATGGAGACATTTGTAGACTCTACTGTTCATTGAGAATGAATATTTACATAAATCTACTTCTTCTGCAGTGGATCCTAGTTTCTATTTGTGCCTTTTTCTGCAATTTGAAAATCCTGATTTCCTGGACTCCTTCCATGGCAGTTAGTTAAACAGCACAACAGAAACAAAAAACAGGCCTCTATTCACTTGAGAGAATTATTTTGTGACTGTTAATCTTAAATCTGTCCTACTTCAGCAACTGCCTCTTGTAGCAACCTTCATCCAGCCCTTCTGGTAGCCAAGACAGTTTCCATGGTGACTGTGTTGTTTCTACTGGGTTGCCATTGCCCTTCAGAGGAGAAACTCCTCTGTCTGCCTCTGCACGGTGAATGGGAAGAATCAGATAGGTACCAGTTCTCTGCATTTTTCTTCCTTTCCCTCTAAGATCTATGATTCGGATGCCTGCAGAAAATCTCCAAATCCTGGGGGCATCTGGGGCAAGTGTAGTTGATACCACAGTTAAATTATTGAGTATTTATATGTTTTACATTTGCTTTGCATTAAGTATGACTACTTTTGAGAATCATAAAATCACTTTCTAGGATGTTAGCCAACCCAATTCAATAATATTTTGAAAAAAATGTTAATGATATTAAATACCAGCTTGGGGGAGGGGCATTCTCTCTTAACAACTAGATTTTGTTGTGGTTTGCATCTAGGGAAAAACAATAAACCCAAGGTTTTAGAGTTGAAATGCTATTCAGACCACATCTAATTCAGTTTCTTGATTTCAGATCCTAAGGGGAAAATATCTGGCTTCATTTATTCTTAGCAAGTGGCTGGTAGGGATATGTTTAGAATTCCTGCCTACACATCTCAACTGCCATTCTTTAACCACTACCATACTTGGTAAGTAAATCTGCAAAGGTATGGAAATTTACGTATAGCATCGATGTGTAAGATACAGTGAATATATTGAGGTTTGGTTTCATGCAATAATGGCTGTATGAACTTTTTCTTTTCAGAGTACAGAGTATTTTAAACCTTAGGAGACCAAGATGTCAAATCCTAACAAAAATACCATCACAGCAGAAAAGGAGGCTTTAAACTTGAAATTGCCCCCTATTGTCCAACCTCCAAAAGATATAGGTGTTGACACACCAAAACAAAGTGAACTGCTAAATTACAGAAGGACTAAAGAGCAACAGAAGAAAATTAATCAGTTAGTGTAAGTAGCATCTTAGTAAACAATTATTGCTTGGAATTAATGCTTAGTGTTCTAGACTCATAAAAACTTTAAAAATTACATAGGTTGTCCATGAATAAAATAAGGATTAAAGTTCAAATCAATTACAAAAGCAACTGAGAATTAATCTTTTTTACTTGTTTGGTTTTTTTTTTCAAGACAGGGTTTCTCTTTCTGTAGCCCTGGCTATCCTGGAACTCACTTTGTAGACCAGGCTGGCCTTGAACTCATAGAGATTTACCTGCCTCTGCCTCCTGAGTGGTGGGATTAAAGATGTGTGCCACAATGCCTGGCCATTCCACACAGTTTCAAACTGCCATGTGGTGTTGGGATTTGAACCTGGGTCTTTTGGAAGAATAGCCAGTGCTCTTAACTGCTGAGCCATCTCTCCAGCTCTGAAAATTAATTATAATGATAGCCAATTTTGTAGAGTGCCTGTTTGTTCAGATATTGTTCCTGCCACTTTACCCATACTTCTCACAGCACTGCGATGATGTAGATACAATTCTTAAACATTTTAAAATCTTATTTAAGAATATTTATTTTTATAAGTATGTGTGTGTGCCTAAGTTTATGTGCGCACCATGTGTATGCAAGAGCCCAGGGAAGTCAGAAGAGGAAACTAGAGTTGTGAGCCACCATGTGGGTGCTGGAAGTCGAATCTGGGTCCTGAGCCATTTATCCAGCTCCAAGATATATATTTTTAAGTGAGTGAACTAAGGAACAGAGAAATAATTTGCTCATATACCTGGAGTTTGGACCCAAGTAGTCTGGTTCTGTAGTTCAAATATCTTGTTATTGTGTCTGCTATTATGTTATAACTGTACTGATTTTTGAAAAAGAATCAGGATTTTCCTTTCTTGGTCAACCTCTTTTATAAGCGGTTTTGCAACTGACTTAAGTTTTATTGTCACATTGTTGATGGTCATATTGTCAAAAATAATCATTTAAATTTTCTTAGTTATACTTTATAGTTTTTTCTTGTTTGTTGGTTTGTTTATTTGTTTGTTTGTTTGTTTTGAGGCATGGTTTCTCCATTGTGGCCATGACTGTCTTGGTCTCACTTTGTAGACCAGGCTGACCTTAAACTCAAAGAGATCCACCTGCCTCTACCTCCTGAGTGTTGGGATTAAAAGGTGTGTGCCACCACACCTGGCCTATATTTTATAGTTAACTGGTCTAGAATCATATAACTTCTTTAGATTTATATTTTATTACCCCATCATTCACTTACTCATATTTAAGCCTAAATATATGAGGAATAATAACTAATATCATTATATAGGCCATTAAGAGATCTTTTGCTCTCTTCATTCTTTTAAGAAATATTAGTTTTGTGTGCCTGCATGCATGTGGTGTGTGTGTGTGTGTGTGTGTGTGTGTGTGTGTGTGTGTGTATGCAAAGGTACATGCAAGTGCCCTCAGAGGCCATAAGAGGGCATCATATCTACCACCTGGCAGTTGTGAGCTGTGCAGCACAGATGCTGGTAAGTAAACCAGCAGCAAGAGCTCTGAACTACTGAACCATCTCTCTAGCCTCATTACTCAACAGCTTTTTATCATTTCTCATTGTCATGAATTATTCACAAATATACTTTATTTTTCTCAGTTTAAAGGTAGGCTTTGCAATTGAAGTTCAGTTTATGGATTATCATGTCTAGAAAGTGTCTGAATCTCTTCCACGTTGCTTTAATCCTTTCTACAAATTTATATCCTTTTATGTGGCGATATTAATTACCTGGGCTGGTTACTAGGAAGATCATAGAAAGCAATAGGAAAGGACTTTGTTTTTAACAAGTTTATTTGCCAGCAGGATAAGACAGCAAACATATATGAAAAACAAGTTATAGATCAGTGGTTCTCAACCTGTGGGTCATGACCCCCTTGAGGAGCGAAAGACCTTTTCACATGAGTCACCAAAGACCATTGGAAAGCACTGATATTTACATTATAATTCGTAATAGTAGCAAAATTACAGTTATAAAGTAGCAACAAAAATAATTTTATGGTTAGTGGTCACCACTACACAAACTGTACTAAAGAGTTGTAGCATTAGGAAGGTTGAGACCCATTGCTTTAGATGATGGATACTTTTTGTGGGGGGAGGAGTTTGAGACAGGGTTTCTTTGTGTAGCCTTGGCTATCTTGGAACTGTAGACCAGGCTGGTCTTGAACTCAGAGATCCATTTGCCTCTGCTTCCCTAGTGCTGGGATTAAAGGTATGTGCCACCTCCACCAGGCTAGATGATGGGTACTTTGAAGAAACAAGATAGAGAAAGCATGGTGTGATGGTATATGCCCGTAGTCTCAGTACTGAGAAAGCTAAGGCAGGAGGGTTGTGAGTTCAAGGCCAGCCTGAGTTGACATAGAGGGATCCCATATGAATAAAAAAATAAAAGAAGATTATTCCAGGAGTACCACATGAAAAGCTTGTGGAGACAATATTTAAGTAGAGAACAAAAGAATGCAAAGAAGCCTTCCACTTAAATAAGAGAAAGTCAATATAAGGAAAGGGATAGCAGCCACAAAAGTCATCAAATATGGGCTGGAGAGACTGCTCAGCAGTTAAGAGCATTGGTTGTTCTTCCAAAGGACCTGGGTTCAAATCCCAGCACCCACATGGCAATTCACAGCTGTCTGTAATTGCCAGGTGTGGTGGTGCACACCTTTAATTCCAGCACTGGGGAGGCAGAGGTAGTAGGTGGATCTCTGCAAGTTCAAGGCCAACTTGGTCTACAAAGTGAGTCTAGGACAGCCAGGCTGTTACACAGAGAAACCCTGTCTCGGAAAAAAAACCAAAAAAGTTATGAAATATGAATTGATAACAGTCAATATCACGAAGGCACTTTAAGCCTGGGGGAGACTGGTAGAAAGTGAAAAGAAGATTGGAGCAGATTGTTCATGGTTTTATAGGCTATGATAAGGAATTCAAGATGTATTTTAGAGACGTGAATGACATTAAAATGTTCTGAGTAAGCCAGGTGTGCTGGTACACGCATCCTAGCAGTTGAGTGCCAGAGGCAGGTGGATCTCTGTGACTTTAAGACCAGTATGTCTACATATCAAGTTCCAAATCAGCCAGGGCTATAAGAAGAAAAGAGAGGAGGAAGGGGGGCGGAGGAGGAAGAGGAGGAAAGGAAGGAAGAAAAGGAAGGAACGTCAAATGTTCTAAATAGGAACATGACAAAAAACTCTAGAGTTATTTTAATAAGCAGCAAACAAAAGTGGTACTACTTGTAGAACAATATGAATGACAAAACAGTTTTTTGTTTTGTTTTCAAGAGTGTCTTACAGATCTGTACCACTTTCATTTGCTACTTGATAAAATATATTGCCTCAAAGTTTCCCGACCATAGTACTATATTAACAATAATGAAAGTAGACCATGTATTTCTTTGCAAAAAAAAAAAACAAACAAAAAAGACTGTGGTTAAATGTGTTATATTGATTTGCCTCAGCTTCTCTCATGCCACCAGCATTGTAGTGGCCTCCTAAGTATTTCTGATTCTCATTTGATGTGGCTGTGACTGTGTCCCCAGTTTGTTTTCCATGTCTTCTCAGTCTCGATGCCATGTCAGCTTAAAGAAAGAGGGAGGGTTTGTGAAGTCTTCAAGAGGTATTTTTTATCTTTTTTTAAAATTTGAATTTTTATTTATTTGTTTATTTTACATTCTAGTTGCCATTCCCCTCCCTCCCTCTCCCCAGTCTCACCCTCTCACCCACTTCTCCCATCCTCCCCCCACTCCCAACCCAGTACCAACCCACTCTGGGATATCAAATGGCATCAGGACTAATTGCCTCCCCTTCAACTGAGGCAAGACTTCTGCTAGGAAAATAGGATATAGAGGGAGGCAACAGGAGGTATTTCTTAATACAGGGTATAAGGAAAGCTTTCTCTGACATGTTGGCATTTGAACAGGGTATGGCTTAGTCTATATCAGAATTCATGTTTAAGCTATCAGTAAGTTATAATTGAAAATGATTTTATTTTTAGTATTACTCATTTATGGTATTTTTGAATAATTTAAAATTTAAGATATCACTGGTAATAGCCACAAGGATTTGTTTCTCATAAAAAGTTCGGAGAACCTGACATGGTGGTGCACACCTTTAATTCCAGCACTCAGGAGGCAGAGGCAGGTGGATCACTGTGAGCTTGAGGCCAACGTGGTCTACAGAGTGAGTCCAGGACAGCCAAGGATACACAGAGAAACCCTGTCTCAAAAAACAAAACAAAACAAAAAAGAAGTTCAGTCAGAGGCAGACATGATGACTCATACCTGTTATTTTTACACTCTGGGAAGCTGAGGCATTAGAATTCCTACAAGTTAAAGAGCAGCCTCAACTACATAGTAAATTCAAGGCCACTCTGGGTGAGAGTGTCTTGAAAATCCCCCTCCTTTAAAAAACAAAAACAAAGAAGTGGCTGAAGAGATGGCTTGGTGGTAGGACCCAGGTTCAATCCCCACCACCCACATGGCAGCTCACAACTGTCTCTAACTCCAGTATCTGACATTCTCACATAGACATACATACCAGCAACACACCAATGCACATACAATAAAATAAATTATTTTTAAAAAGAAAAAATAAAGAAAAGAAGAAAAGAAAATATAGTTAGATAAAGATCTCTTAAATTTTTCTTCATTTAGTATTAGTATAGATATCTAAAATGTTCAACTTGAAGTATATTAGTAATTAATGCTAATTTTATCATACATTTTTCTAACCATAAATTTCAGAATTGCTGGAGCTAAAAAAAATCTAGACAAAACCCTGGATAAAAGAATACCTACATTACCAGAACCAGACATCCCTTCAACTGTGAGTTCTCTCCTTAACAACCCTGTACAATTTTATTTCTTTTGTGAATCTCAATAGAATTCTTTTTTTTCTCCAGTTTTAGAGACAGGGTTTCTCTGTGTAGCCCTGGATGTCCTGGAACTCGCTCTATAGACCAGGGTAACCTTGAACTCAGAGATCTGTCTACTTCTGCTTTCTGAGTGCTAGAATTAAAAGTGTGCACCACCACTGCCATCTTTATAACTGATATTTTAAAGAACAGGTATATTTAAGATTTTATTAATTAAAATGTTTTAAATTTCATCTTTGTTTTTTGTTTTATATTTGACAGATGACTGGTGAAATTAAAAAAAAAGGAGTGAGTTGGATTTTCTTGTCTTGAAAATGTTCAAAATAAGACCACCTACCAAGTCTTCTAGGAAAGAAGCCTAAACAGATTTGTATTTCTCTACCCAAAGGAGCAAGCATGTTGTGGACAACAAATGAGGCTTTCAGGAGTTGTGCTTGGTTGCCATCCGTTATTTGAGGATTATCTGTATAAATACCTTTGTTTTTATTACAAACTATTGAAACATATTCAAAATGGCAGTTATAAAAGAAATGGATCTCTCTTGTAAAATTAGTATATTAATTATTATCCTAATATTGATATAATGTTTGTTTTCACTTAATCAGTAATTATTGAGAGTTACTATATTATAGCTGTGTGCCAGGTACTAGAGATTTCTTTTTTTGAGAGACACTGTATGAGTAATACACAGGGCTGTGAAGTGGTTGGGTAGAAACAGGACAACATGTAAAACTTATTTAATAGTGAATGATCCATAAACTTTTGGAACTGCTTACATACAAGAGGAAATTATAAAGCATGCTTGCAAATGAGGCTGTAAATTTTCTAAGTCCATCAAGATTTTGGGGGTAAAGGGAACTTAAAATATAACCTTCTTATGAACTGAGAATACTATGGAAGAACCTCTTACTAGTCAAGATTTTTGGTTTATCTAATTTTAAAAATTACATTTATTTATTGTGGTGTGTGTGTGTGTGTGTGTGTGACTTTTAGAGTATTTTTATTCTGAAAAAAATATTGTCTTAGAAAATACAATTTAGGTGCTAGACTGAAATGTTCTATCATCCTGACTATTTGGCTTATTCTTTTAATGTTCCAAAGTTAAATTACCTTTACATGAAGCAGTGTGTAAAGAGTAGTCCTATCGTACCTATCCAGTCAGAATGGCTGGACAACATGATGATGCTGATACCTGGCCACTTAAAGGAAGGGAAAAAAAGAGAAGAACTGCTTGCAAGTCTCGTAGATGAGGTGTCAAGTGACTTTGAAAAAAGCATGAAAAGATATTTGGGTAAGTAACATTGGACTCACACCGAGCTTCTTTTACCTCTGACTCATGAGTGAACCAAAAGTGGAAGGAAGCTGGCCATTTGGCATACATCTGTAATACCAGTACTTGAGAGGTGGAAGAGGAAGGATAAAGAGTTCAAGGTCACCCTCATCTGCATAGTGAGTTTGAAACTAGCCTAGGATACATGAGATCTTGTCTCAAAAAAGCAAAATGAGCCTGGTGGTAGTGGTGGTGCACACCTTTAATTCCAGCACTTGAGAGGCAGAGGCAGGTGGAGTTTGAGGTCAGCCTGGTCTACCCAATCAATTTCCAGGACAGCCACAGCTACACCATGTATAGAAAAAAAACCAAAAAACAAAGAAGAAAATAAAAATAATATTGAAAATGATATATTTAAATTGCATGTATTTCTCTAATATGATTTCCACCTATAGTAGTATTCTAATAGTGTGATCCAAAGACTTTGCATGTAATTAAGGGTAACTTTTGTGTTTATTAGATAATGTTTATTGCTATTTGATTTCTCATTTTTTCCCTATAGTTTTAGCTATCCTAGTTCTATAATTGTCAGAAAATATTAATGTATTTTAATCTTTGCAACTTTTACTGGAATATTGTTGCTTTTGCTTTTGAGACAGTATCATTTCGCAGCCCAGTCTGCCCTGGAAACTTACTATGTACCTTCTGCTGGCCTCAAGTTCATGACCTCAAGCTCTTGCCTTAGTCTCCTGAGTACTGGTTTACAGATATGTGCCATCATGCTAGGCTCTGATTTTTCTTCTTTAATTGACAAAATTATATATGTATTTATCATATACGATATGCTTCAAAATAATATATGCATTGAATAATGTCTAAGATGAACCAATTAACATGTATTATTTCATGCATGTGCTGAAAATGCTTAAAAGTAACTATTTGTAAACAATGTATTATTTTTTACTGTCTTCACAATATTGTACAATAGTTCCCTTCAACTTATTCCTCATAGCTAGCTGAAATTCTCTAATGTTTTACCAACATCTCCCCAACTCCCTTAACCCCCAAGTCCCGGAAGCTGTCATAGAATGAATTTCTTTTTTTTTTTTTTTTTTTTTTTTTTTTTTTGGGTTTTTTGTTTCAGGGTTTTTTTTTTTAACAGCTTTGGCGGTCCTGGACTCGCTTTGTAGACCAGGCTGGCCTCGAACTCGCAAAGATCCGCCTGCCTCTGCCTCCCAAGTGCTGGGATTAAAGGCGTGCGCCACCACCGCCCGGCTTTAGAATGAATTTCTTAAGTGGTCATGCCAGTGATCTTTGAATAGACAGAATGTGAAGGACTGACACTGAATAGTGTTCCTATATATGAATTCACTTCCAAAGGAAGGCCAAAATAATGCTAAGAGCTTTATTATATGCAAAAAAGATTTTTTTCTTGTATTTATTTTACTGTATAGTAAACTCTACCTTACAATATCAAGTTAGAGTCTTAGACAAGAAGATATAACATAGAGAATAGATCTGTAAGGAATTTCAGGAAATATTAACACATAATATGTGTATTTTAGTACAGAGCGTTCTTGTGAAGCCTCCAGTTAAATGGCTTGAAGATGAAGGGGGCCCTTTGCCTGAATCGCCTGAGTGAGTAAACTTTTTTTTTTTAAAGACAAGGTTTCTCTGTGTAGTCCTGGATGTCCTGGACTCAATTTGTAAAGCAGGCTGGCCTCATAGTAAATGATCCTCCAGAGCAGAGATCCACCTGCCTCTGCCTCCTGAGTGCTGGGATTAAAGGCATGCTCTACCATGCCCAGCCTCAAACCTAAACTTTTATATTAAAAACAATCAGCCATTTCTACCTTAAATCCTCAGGGTGCACACCTATTCATTAACAGTTTTTTATTAAGTCATATCAGAAAGCTGAGGACAAAAATGGGTCTAAGAAATTAATCATCACCTTGATCACCAGTCCAGCTTTAGTGAGACAGGCATGACTCCTATAACTAGTCAGGTTGCCTTGTTCTTGTTCCTTAACATTAAAAGCATCCCTCACTCAGTAATGAAAACTGTACCTGTTTGAACTCTACATTGTTCCCTAAGATTTTCTACATCAAAGCCACTAGCGAAAACATCTCTCTCTCTCTCTTTTTAAAAAAAAATGTTTATTTATTACTTCAAGTTACATCTCCATCACAGGGCCCTCTCTCCACCCCTCCCGGTACCACCTTTCCACCCTCTCCCCCCTCTCACACATATCCTACTCCTCTGGAGTGGGTTGCCCCTACATATCAGCCCCCCTCAGTTCAACAGTCATATGAGGGCTAAGAGCTTTCTCTTGCACTGGGAGGTTCTATATGGCAACTCCATTAGAGAAAAGTGTCCCACTAACAGGTAACAAGGTCTATGTTCCTGTTCCTTTTGGTGTGTTGGTTGTAGGATAGTTATCCTGTACTACATGGCTACAATCCAATTATAAGTGAATAGATGCCATGTGCATCTTTCTGAGT
>CAJQZJ010000307.1:337823-354146 GCA_907164525.1 Lophiomys imhausi | reverse complement strand
CAGTGCCAAGAAACGCGCCTTGCGCATGCGCACACCGGCACAGCACCTCCGTGAAGAACCAGGAAGCAGGAAGCCGGCGCCATCTTGTAATGGCGATTACGGCTCCCGACAATGTACCACAGGTTTTTGGTTTTTTTTTTATCCATTCTTTGGTTGAGGGACATCTGGGTTGTTTCCAGTTTCTAGCTGTTACAAATAAGGCTGCTATGAACATAGATGAGGAGATGTCCTTCTGGTTTGGTGAGGAATCATTTGGATGTATACCCAGAAGTAGTATGGCTGGATCTTGAGGTAGAGCTATTCCAAGTTTTCTAAGGTATTGCCAGACTGATTTCCATTGTGGTTGTACAAGTTTTCACTCCCACCAGCAATGGAGGAGTGTTCCCCTTTCTCCACAGCCTTGCCAGCATGTGCTGTCATTTGCATATTTGATCTTAGCCATTCTGACAGGTGTGAGATGGAATCTGAGAGTCATCTTGAGTTGCATTTCTCTGATGACTAAGGACGTCAAACATTTCTTCAAGTGTCTCTCGGCCATTAGAGATTCCTCCTTTGTGAATTCTTGTTTTAGCACTGTACCCCATTTTTTGATTGGATTATTTGACTTCTTGGTGTTTAATTTCTTGAGTTCTTTATAAATTTTGGATATTAGTCCTCTGTTGGATGTGAGATTGGTAAAGATATTTTCCCAGTCTCTAGGCTGCCATTTTGTTTGAATGACAGTGTCCTTTGCCTTACAGAAGCTTTTTAGTTTCATGAGGTCCCATTTATTGATTGTTGGTCTTAAAGCCTGAGCTATTGGTGTTCTATTCAGGAAGTTGTTACCTGTGCCGATGAGTTCAAGGCTTTTCCCCACTTTATCTTCTATTAGATTTAGTGGTGTTGACTTTCCCCACTTTCTATTCTATTAGATTTAGTGTGTTGGGCTTTATGTTAAGGTCTTTGATGCACCTGGACTTAAGTTTTGTGCAAGGTGATAAGTATGGGTCAATTTGCATTCTTTTACATGTCGACATCCAGTTAGACCAGCACCATTTGTTGAAGATGCTGTCCTTTTTCCACTGTACTGTTTTGACTTCTTTGTCAAAGATTAAGTGATCATAGGTGTGTGGGTTTATTTCTGGCTCTTCAGTTTGATTCCATTGATCAACTGGTCTGTTTCTATACCAGTACCATGCTGTTTTTATTACTATTGCTTTGTAGTATATCTTGAAATCAGGGATGGTGATACCTTCAGGTGTGTTTTTATTGTACAGTATTGATTTAGGTATTCTAGGTTTTTTGTTTTTCCATATGAAGTTGAGAATAGTTCTTTCAAGGTCTGTAAAGAGCTGCATTGTATTTTGATAGGAATTGCATTGAATCTGTATATAACTTTTGGTAGGATGGCTGTTTTTATTAGGTTGATTCTACCTATCCATGAGTATGGGAGATCTTTTCATCTTCTGATGTACTCCTCAATATCTTTCTTCAAGGACTTGAAGTTCTTGTCATATAGGTGTTTCACTTGCTTGGTTAGAGTTACCCCCAGGTATTTTATATTGTTTGTGGTTATTGTGAAAGGTGTTGTTTACCTAATTTCTTTCTCAGCCCATTTTTTTTTTTTTGTATAAAGAAAGGCTTCTGATTTTTTTGAATTAATTTTGTATCCAGTCATCTTGCTGAAGGTGTTTACCAGTTGTAGTAGTTCTCTGGTGTAATTTTTGGGCTCACTTATGTATACTATCATATCATCTGCAAATAGAGATAATTTGACTTCTTCATTTCCAATTTGTATCCCCTTGATCTCTTTTAGTTGTGTTATTTCTTCAGGCTAGAACTTCAAGTACTATGTTGAAGAGATATGAGGAGAGTGAGCATCCTTGCCTTGTTCCTGATTTTAGAGGAAATGCTTTAAATTTCCTTCCATTTAATTTGATGTTAGCTACTGGCTTGATGTATATTGTCCTTATTATATCTAGGTACTGTCCTTGTATGCTAAGTTTCTCCAGGATTTTTAGCATGAATGGGTGTTGGATTTTGTTAAATGCTTTTTAAGAATCTAGCAAGATGATCATGTGGGGGTTTTTTCAGCTTGTTTATATGGTGTATTATGTTGATGGATATGTTGTTGTATGTTGAACCATGCCTGCATTCCTGGGATGAAGCCTACTTGATCATGGTGTATGATAATTTTGATGTGTTCTTGGATTTGGTTTGCAAGTATTTTATTAAGTGTTTTTGTGTCTATGTTCATGAGGGAAATTGGTCTGAAATTCTCTTTCTTTGTTGGGTCTTTTTGTTGTTTAGGTATCAGAGTGACTGTGGCCTCATAGAATGAGTTTGGCAGTGTTCCTTCTGTTAGCTATTTTTTGAAGGTCTGGTAGAATTCTGTGCTGAAACCATCTAGCCCTGGGATTTTTTTTAGTTGGGAGACTTTTAATGACTGTTTCTATTTCCTTATGAGTTATAGGACTGTTTAATTTGCTAACCTGATCTTGATTTAACTTTGGTAGGTGGAATCTATTAAGACAATTGTCCAGTTCACTTAGGTTTTCAAATTTTGTGGAGTGCAGAATTTTAAAGTAAGACCTAAAGATTCTCTGGATTTCCTCAATGTCTGTTGTTATTTATCCCTTTTCATTTCTGATTATGTTGATTTGGTTATTTTCCCTCTGCCTTTTAATTAGTTTGGCTAAGGGTTTGTCTATTTTGTTGATTTTTCTCAAAGAGCCAACTCTTGGCTTTGTTGATTCTTTGAATTGTTCATTTTCTTTCTAAGTTGTTGATTTCAGCCCTAAGTTTGATGATTTCCTGCCTTTTGCTCCTCTTGGAAGTGTTTACTTCTTTTTTTCTAGCTCTTCCAGTTCTGCTGTTAAGTTGCTAATATGAGCTGTCACAGTTTTCTTTTTGAAGGCACTTAGTGCTATGAATGTTCCTCGTAGCACAGCTTTCATTGTGTACCATAGATTTGGGTATGTTGTGCCTTCATTTTTGCTGGATTTTAGGAAGTCTTTGATTTCCTTCTTTATTTGTTCTCTGACCCAGTGGTCATTGAGTAGAGAATTGTTCAGTTTCCATGAATGTGTAGGCTTTTTGTTATTTCTGTTGTTGTTGAAATTCATTTTTAATCAATGGTGGTCTGATAAGATGCAAGGGGTTATTTCAATTTTCTTGTATCTGTTGAGACTTACTTTGTGTCCGATTATATGGTCAGTTTTGGAGAAGGTTCCCTGAGGTGCTGAAAAGAAGGTATATTCTTTTGTGTTTGGGTGAAATGTTCTGTGGATATCTATTAGGTCCATTTGGTTCATGATCTCTGTCTGTTAGTATCATTATTTCTCTATTTGGTTTCTGTCTGGATGACCTGTCCATTGCTGTGAGTGGGGTGTTGAAGTCTTCCACTATTAATGTATGTAGATCAATGTGTGGTTTAAGCTTTAGAAGAGTTTCTTTTACAAATGTGGGTGCCCTCGTATTTGGGGCATAGATATTTAGTATTGAGATGTCATCTTGATTAATTTTTCCTTTAATGAGTATGTAGTGCCCTTCCCTATCTTTTTTTGATTAATTTCAGTTGAAAGTCTATTTTATTTGATATTAGGATGGCTACTACAGCTTGCCTCCTGGACCATTTGCTTGGAAAACTTTTTCCCAGGCCTTTACTCTGAGGTTGAGTCTATTTTTATTGGTCAGATGTGTTTCTTGTTTGCAGCAAAATGATGGGTCTTGTTTATGGATCTATTCTGTAAGCTTGTGTCTTTTTATTGGGGAGTTGAGTCCATTGATGTTGAGGGATATTAATGACCATAGATTGTTATTTCCTGTTATTTTGATATAGGTGGTGGTTGTGTGTTTCTTTTGGTTTAGTTGCGGTGGAGTTTTTTGCTTCCTCTGTTTTCTTGGGGGTAGATATCTTCTCTGAGTTGGAATTTTCCTTCCAGAATCATCTGTAGAAGGTGGGCTTGTGGATAGATACTGTTTAAATTTGGGTTTATCATGGAATATCTTGTTTTCTCTGTCTATGTTGATAGAAAGTTTGGTTGAGTATAGTAGTCTGGGCTGGCACCTATAGTCTCTTAGGACGTGTAGGATGTCCATCCAGGCCCTTCTGGCTTTTAAAGTTTCTGGGGAGAAGTCAGGTGTAATTCTGATGGATCTGTCATTATACATTACTTGACCTTTTTCTCTTACAGCTTTTAATATTCTTTCTTTGTTCTGTACATTTAGAATTTCAATTATTATGTGGCAAGAGAAATTTATTTTCTTGTCTAATCTGTTTGGTGTTCTGTATGCCTCTTGGAATTTTACCAGCATTTCTTTCTTCAGGTTTGAGAAGTTTTTTCTTCTATGATTTTGTTGAAGATGTTTCCTGGATCTTGGAATCAGGAGTCTTCTCTTTCCTCTATGCCTATAATTCTTAGGTTCCATCTTTTCATTGAGTCCTTGATTTCTTGGATGTTGTGGGTGAGGACTTTTTTAGATTTCTCATTTTCTTTGGTTGTTGTACTGATTTCTTCCATTGAATCTTCCCCATCTGAGATTCTGTCTTCCATCTCTTGTATCCTATTTGTGATACACGTCTGTAGTTCATGTTCTCTTTCCTTGGTTTTCCACCTCCAGGACTGTCTCTCTTTTCTTTACTGCTTCCATTTCCAATTTCAATTCTTGAACTGTTTTATATGTTTTATACATTTCTTGCTCCAATTTGATTGTCTTTGCAAATCTTTCATAGCCTTGTCTCTTTCCCATTCATGTTTGACTGAGTTAGCTTGGAGGTCTCTAATGGAATTCTCCATTGCTTTCACTTGTAAAATTGTGGATTCTTTAAGTTCTTTCAGGGATTTATTTTCTTCTTGTAAGGCCTCTATCATTTTTCAAAGTATAGATTAGTCATCATTTTCATGTGTTTCAGCTGTGGTGGGATAGTCAGGGCTTGCTGTGTTAGCATAGCTAAGTTTTGTTGGAGTCATATTTCCCTAACTTTTGTCAGTTCTGTTCTTTTGCTGGCTTTTAGCCATCTGGTTGTTCTCAGCTATTTGTAGACTTGGTGCCAAGGAGGGAACTTTGGTGTAGAGGCCATATAATCTTGGTGATGTGTAGCTCCACATAGGCTAGGGCCTTGTGTGGGGACTGGTTCTCAGTGTGCCTCCCAGAGCTCTCCCCTTCCTATTGTGTCCCAATTGGGAACTCAGATCAGAGGTTGGGGTGGGATATGTTATTTCTACCTGTAGGTTCCTGAGATCCAGGTGGTCTTCTTAGTGATGTCAGTGGGGGTTGGCAGGCCACAGACTGTAGGCTAGAGCTGCAGTTCCCTTGCAGCTTATGAATCAGGACTGTGATTGTACCTCCCAAGCTGCTCTCAGGGGGTTCTCAGGTTCAATGACCACCTTATAGCCAGAAGCACTGTGATCTGGTACAGCCCACATCACCGAGGCAGTGAGCAAGGTCCTGGGTTGTTTCACTGCTTCAGGGTTGGAACACTCTGTGTTGTAGCCTGGGTGTTCAGTTGAGGGAAAAGGCAGGTACCAGCAGGAAGTTCTGATGTGGGATTTATACCCTGTCCACAGTGCTTGGATTTGGGGAAACTCAGCTGCTTTTTCCCAGCCAGAATCACTGTGCTCCAGTCTAGTCTGCCTGAACCAGCATGGCTTCTGGCAGTTTTCCTGTGGGGTGTCAGAACTGTGGTTGTAGTCCTCCTAAGCTACTCTCTGGGGGGGTCTCAGGATCAACCTGTGCCTCTCTGTCAGAAGCTCTGTGGTCTGGCGCAGCCTGCCCACTCAGGCAGCATACCACAGTCCAGAACCACTTTACTGCCCCGAGATTTCGATGCCCTGGACCGAAGCTGTAGACTGAGCGCTGTGCTAGAGTGAGCACAGGCAGGGAGTTCCAATATCGAGTTCAAAAGCTGTCAACAGCTCTTGGACTCAGTGAATCTCAGCTGCTTTTTCTCTGCCTGAAATGCTGTGTTCCAGAGCTGCCTGCCTGTGTCGGCAGGGGCTTCCAACAGAGTCCCCCTGTAGCTAGAGTGTCAGGACTTTGGCCATGGTCCTCCAAATCTATTTTCAGGTGAATCTCAGAGCCAGCCTATGCCTCTCAGACTGAAACTCTGTGAACCGGTGCAGCCCAGTTTCTCTGGCTGCCCACAATGGTCCAAAACTGCTTTACTGCTCTGGGCTGAGATGTAGATGCTGTACCCTGAGTGCACAGTGGAGAGCCCAGCCGAGGGACCAACTGAGGTTGGAGGTGCAGGGAGTTCCAATATGTAGCCTATGTCCTGTCCACAGCGGGCTTGGGCTCAGAGAAGCTCAGCGCCTGCCAGTTCAATCAATCCCCCAGTTGCTGGGCGAAAATATCTTAACCTAACTTTACTAACAAGCTACATCTCCAAATTCTTTCTAAGGTTGGTAGTCATTGCTGACAATCTCCATCTCTAAATTCTCTCCAAGGGTAGAGATTGAGTCATTAATCTCCATCAGCAATGCTTGAAAAAGTTCAATCACTAATATTGTAGGTGCCAATGACACTGCCCAGTGAGGGGCTGGAAGCCCCCTGAGAGTTTTCACACAACTCATAGATCATAAGGGATGTGATGTGAGGGCAGCAAGCAGAGCAAAACTCCACAACAGCATGAAGTAAGTCCTCAATACACACAGTCCTCTGGGCTCTGCCTCTCCAAGGCACACACATCCTGTTTATGCTAACAGGTAGGCCATCCTCCATGAATTCTAAAGCTGTTTTGCTGTTCCTCTTGCATGGCCCCTGACACCAGACACATTTTTCCATAAACCCAACACTGTTCTTACTGCTGTATTTCAGGTAGCTGAGCTAGAGCAAAGTAGAAGTTAACAGGACATGCAGGCTAGTGCCATGAATCTGCTTCAGCCACAAATTATCTCTCTCCTCTGAAGATAATGTGTAGTTTCAAAATTGAGTGTGCATACTCAAAAGACTTCCCTTTCTGACCACAATTCCATTTTCCAGATCTCTAGTTTTTTCATTTAACATTAATTTCTCAAAATGTGGTGGGGTATGTTGTTTAATCATGTTTAATCTGGTGTTTTGCTTTTTCAGAGGATTAGATTATTCCAATCCTTGGCATGCTAGCTTTGTGCATTCAAGAAATCAAATATTATCTAATTTGCACATTGTTCATCCAACTATGAAAATATTACTGGAGCTTGGTTATACAACATTTGCTGATACAATTTTGCTGAACTTAACAGGAATTAGGTAAAATTCTTTATGTATTAATTAAAACTTAAAAGTTGAAGGACTCCTTGTTTGATATATTATATAATTTTAAAACTGATTTATAAATCTCTAAAACCTTAAGTTTTAGAACTTTAAAACTATATCTTATCTGTTTCAACAATTATATGTCAAGACCAAACTGCTATTTGTCTGAATTATTTTCTTTTGTTCATCAATAGAGCCAGAGGCCCAATTGATTGTGAAGCACTGAGAAATGATCTATCAATTCAAGCTAAAAAATCAGAAGAGAAGATAATGAACACTTGGTATCCAAAGGTTATAAATCTCTTTACTAGGAAGGAGGCACTAGAAGGCATTAAACCCAAAAAAGTGGATTCCTTTTATAACTGTGTTTCCATACTTATGTCAAATCAGGTATATGTGCTATGTGTGTATGTTGAATGATAATACTTAAAATTCAGTAGTTTAAATACAATTCATTTAAGCATGGTGCTAAGCAACTTTTAAAAAAATCAATTAAGGAAGGCCAGGGAAATGGTTCAATAGGTAAAAGAGCTGGGCACATGACAACCCAGGGTCTAGTCCCAGAACCCATATAAAGACAGATGCAAGCGGGCGTGGAGGCGCATGCCTTCAATCCCAGCACTCGGGAGGCAGAGGCAGGCAGATCTCTGTGAGTTCGAGGCCAGCCTGGTCTACAAAGCAAGTCCAGGACAGCCAGGGCTGTTACACAGAGAAACCCTGTCTCGAAAAACAAAAAAAAAAAGAAAGAAAGAAAGAAAAAACAAATGCAGTAGCGTGCATCTGTGAACCTACAGCAAGATGAGTGAAGAGACAGAATTGCTCAGGAGCTCACATGGTCAGTACAGCAACAGAAACAAGAGAGGCTCTGCCAGCAAGGTGAAAGACAAGAACTGACTCTCAGGAAGTTGTCTTCTGACCTCCACATAAGTACCGTGGCACATGCATGTACCACGTTGTGAACATGCCTGTATCCATATACATGTTATACATATACATTTAAAAAATAAATAAAATATTTTACTATAATTTTATTTAAATAAATGTATCAAAAATACTTATTTTCTGAAGCAACCTAAAGTGAGAAGGGAACTGATAATATAGCTCAGTGAGTGTTCATCTGTCATGCATGAGGATTCTGTTTCTACTACCACTAGATACATACCTAATGAAGTAAAATAAAGCAAGAGGAAAGGAGAAAAGGCTATGTCCATGACTATCACCTGACTCGTGCTTAAAGCCTATAAGCCAGTTGTGTCTAGTTTTACTGCAGTGTGTTAACAAAAAGACTAGCCACGTAAATACATTTTTTTTACTAAATTCTAAGATGGTTATTTTTCATTGAATTCTCTCTCTCTCTCTCTCTCTCTCTCTCTAGGTTTTTTGAGATAGAGTTTCTCTGTGTAACAGCCCTGGCTGTCCTGGAACTCATTCTGTAGACCAAGCTGGCCTTGAACTCACAGAGATCCACCTGCCTCTGCCTCCCAAACATTGGGATTAAAGGTGTACGCCATCATACCGGCTTCATTGAATTCTCATGAAAGGTTTATTTCAAAATGTTTTTGATCATCTCTAGGTGATAAACATAAAGAGACCATTAATCCTATACAATTACTTTTATGGACACCTTAAATATTAACTACTTTAGACATACAATTATAGAAAATTAATTTTAAACAAAAGCATTCCTTTTTAGTGAAGAGCTCCAAATGTTTATGAGTTCTACCTTGTTTCTTTAAGAGGGTACAGTACATAATTGTAGCTACAGCTAACACAGTAACTAGTATCATAGTTGACTTTTCTCCTACCTTTATTCTCCTAAGAACCATGATTATTTGTAAGAAAAGATAAAAGCACATTGTGAAGACTGCTCACATATGCATGTCTTCTGTCCTAAATATCCAACAGTTGATTATAAGTAAGAATGCTCTTTTTGCCAGGCAGTGGTGATGCACACCTTTAATCCCAGCACTCAGGAGGCAGAAGCAGGTGGATCTCTGTGAGTCCGAGGCCAGCCTGGGCTACAAAGTGAGTTCCAGGACTGCTAGGGCTACACAGAGAAACCCTGTCTCGAAAAAAAAATGCACTTCTCATACTTGGTGCACATTTCCAAGTCACCATGCTTCTCCCCCTGCCTTCACCTAGCAGTGTGCTAGAAATCTGGCTCCCTAGAAGTAAAAGTACCTGAGTTCTTCTGTTTACTGATTTCTGCAGTATAAATATTTTCAACATGTGGGATTCAAGTTTCTAAAAGTTTAGCCACTCCTCAAATTTGTGATTATGTGATTATGTGGCTCTTGTGACTGTAGGAGCTGTCTTTAGTGTCAGGCCATTGTCCACTCTTGCCTTCGTGTGTAATCCTCACTAATCTCCAGTTTTCTCTGTATTGTTTAGTCCTTTGAAACATTCTGTGTTCCAGGGACAAACTTACTAATAAATGTGAAAATTCTGCACTACCATTTTTACAACGCTGGTATTTTGTTACAAAATTTGGTTTACATTTATTGTTTATTTATTTTTATGTTTTATTTTTTTACAAGACAGGGTTTCTGTGTAGTCCTGGCTCTCTTGGAACTCACTCTGGAAACCAGGCTGGTTTACACACAGAGACCTGCCTCCAGAGTGCTGGAATTAAAGACATGTGCCACCACTGCCTGGCTTTCTATTTATTGTTTAGACATTTATTAAGCATGGAAGCTAGGTGTAGTGGTGCATGCCTTTAATCTCAGCACTTTGAAGGCAGAGACAGATGGATCTCTGTGAGTTCAAGGCCAGCCTGGTCTCCAAAGTGAGTCCAGCACAGCCAGGGCTACACAGAGAAACCATGCTTTGAATTGCCCCTCCCCCACCAAAAAAAGAAGAGTGGTTATTACTCCAGGAGTAAGCAAATTTATAGAGTTCATATAACTATATACAATAATTCATTTCAGGTAAAGATTGAAATAATAGTTATTTCTGATATCATGTAGATAAAAGATCTCTTATGGAGAACTGTAGAAGAATTTGTAAAACTCTTTGATCCAGAACATCAAGAAAGGCTTCCAATATTTAAGATGGAATTGACATTTGATGAAGATAGAATGGATTTTTTTCCCACTTTCCAAGATTTGGAAGATATTATTTTGGGTTTGATAGAAAGAATATCTGAAACTCTGCAGGTATTGCTTCATTCTTAATCACTATGTGTCCTTATACTGTTCTATTTCAGTATTTGAATTGAATTTCACTATACTCTGGATAAACATAAAATATTATGGTTTTTATTCCCCTCTTTGTTATTTTAATTTATAATTTTTTCTTTGAAAACATCTGTTAATTGAAGATGTTTTCCTTCTTTTGACATTTTCTTATTTTTGTGAACTAGTACTTTTTTGTGTGTGTCCTTTTGCTACTAAGTTGTGAATGTCTGAGATGGAGAGATGGTTCAGTAGTTATGAACACTGTCTGGGGGCTGGAGAGATGGCTGAATAGTTAAGAGCACTGACTGCTCTTGCAGAGGTCCTGAGTTCAATTCCCAGAAACCACATGGTGGCTCCAATCATCCACAATGAAATCTGGTGGCCTCCTCTGGCCTGCAAGCATACCTGCAGATAGAACATTGTATACATAATAAATAAATAAATCGTAAAAAAAGAGAACACTGTTCTTCCAAAGGACCTGGGTTCAAATCCCAGTTCCCACATGGAAGTTCACAACTGTCTGTAATTGCCAGACATAATAGCACATGTCTTTAATCCCAGCATTTGGGAGGCAGGGGCAGGTGGATCTCTATGAGTTCAAGGCTAACTTGGTCAACAAAAGTGAGCCCAGGACAGCCAGAGATACACAGAGAAACCCTGTCTCCAAAAACAAAACAAAACAAAAATGTTGTGAATATTTTAGAAAAATCTAAGGCATGATGGCTCATGCTTTTAATCCCAGCACTTGAGAGGCAGAGGTAGGCAGATCTGTGAGTTTGAACCTAGCTTTGTCTACAAAGAGAGTTTCAGGACAGCCAGGGATACACAGAGAAACCATGTCTCAAAAACAAAGAAAACCCAAAGCAATATCTAACTCATATTTCTTCTTTCTAGTGTTTTTTAGTATTATAACCTTGATATAGTTAATAAATATATGTTAAATGATAGAAAACTAACTAAACTTAAGGTGGGTTGGGTTTTTTTGTGGTTGTTGTTTTATCTTTGAGTTTTTATATTTTGAAACATGGTATCACTTTGTAGTCCAGACTGACCTGAAACTCTGTATGCTCCTACTTTAGCCTCCATAGAGAAACTGCTGGGATTCAGACATCAAGCTTAACTCCAATTTAAGTTTTTTAATTGTATTACAGACTATTTACTACCACATTATTACTTTTCATTGGTTTACCTTTTCTTGGACCACACCAATTTAAAGAAAATGTTACAGATCAGTTCAGTTAAATATGTATTACATTTGCTTTTGGTTTTATTTCTGTTAGAATGTCCAAACAGTACCTTCTTGGCTATCAGGAGCTTCAGCGCCCATCAATCTTGGCACAGAACTTCCAGAACATGTGTTACAGTGGTCTATTAGTACACTGACGATGGCAGTACATAAGAACTTAGAAGATGTAAAAGCGCATTATGATTCATACGGTACATATGAAATATATTTTTATCATTCAAATTTTTAGCTGGAATTTGATCAGATACCAGGTGCTGTTATGAAAGAGCCAGAAATAAGCAGAAACATGGATTTAGTAGTCATGGATCTGACCTGAGAAACTTGCGTTTTGTTGTCTGGTTTGAAGGGTGAATGTTAATGGGAATAAGGTGATGAAGTCAAAGGTTAGAGAAAATTAGAGATGAGATAATAAATATGCTAAAGCAAGGCTGAAGTCAAGCTAGTTTCTGAGAACAGTTTTCAAAACCCTGAAGTTTAATTTTACTGAACAAGTATATCTGATATCAGTATGGTTGCCCTTTAACAGGCTACTGACTAAAATTGTCTGCTATCTGACATAATCTTTTCCTTTAAATTATTTTCAAAACTTCAAATATTATATTATATTTAACATTTAAAGATGTGTCTGGGCAGACAGTTCTTCTGTTCTCTCTTTGCAATATACTGAAAAAACTTGTCTTTTTAGCTTCAAATTGTATTTAACTTGGTTTGCCTCTTAAAATCTTTTTAAAAATTCATTAAATTTTTTTTGGTTACCATGCAAAGCAATGACTGCTAAATCTTTTTACTCTTCTTTCTTTCTTTTGATTTTTTGAGACAGGATTCCTCCGTGTAACAGCCCTAGCTGCCCAGGCTGTCCTGTAACTCACTCTGAAGACCAGGCTGGCCTTAAACTCACAGAGATCTGCCTGCCTCTGCCTCCCGAGTGCTGGGGTTAAAGGTGTGTGCCACCACACTTGGCTTATTTCTTTAAATGTAGTAATAGACATATGGTCATACCCTATTGAAGTCATATTTGAGTAGGTTACTCTATTCTATGATAATACAAAAAAACAATTTACTATCTTAAAATGTTATTCAGATTTTAATTGGAATATTTATTTTCAGTTGAAAAGTATAACTGGCTCCTTGATGGGACTGCAGTAGAGATGGTAGAGATTTTCCAGAAAGAAGACCATACTTTTGATGAATACACAGAGGTAAGTTGTAGTTTTGTTTCTTTTCATATTTTCTCATATTTTTAACTATAATTATATTATTCCTCTCCTTTCTTTTTTCCAACCCCCACCATATACTCCTTATTCCCTCTCAAATTCATGGCCTCTTTTTCTCTGTTATTGTTACATTTATGTATAATGTTTATATATTTAGACATTTTATATATATATATATATGCCTAAATTTATAAATACAAACTGCTGAGTCCATTTAATGTTGTTTGCTTGTATGTAATCTCAGGACTGACCACTTGGTATTGGATAACCAATTAGGAGATTCATCTTCTGAGAAAATTAACCCCTGTCTCTCAGCAGTCCTTGGTGGCCTGTAATTCTTTGTCTATGGATGTCACCCCCACTCCTTGAGATTTTCCCTTTCCACATAAGCATATCTACTGGTGATGTTCTTTTGCAGGCCTTGTTTCAGCAGCCTTATTGTTGCAACATCCTGAGTGTGGCATCCCTGTCGTTTCTAGGAGACACTATCTCACAGCACATTTCCTGATCCTCTGGCTCTAGAGTCTTTGCCACCTCTCTTTCCCAATGTTCACTGAGCCTTAGGTGTGGGAACCGTGTTACAGATGTGTCCATTGATGCCAGGCACATCGTGATCGCTGTTGTTCTCCACACTTTCACCAGTTGAGACCATTACAGATAACTGTTAATTTTTTTTTATTTTTAAAAGTGTGTGTGTATAGCACACACACACACACACGCACACACACAGGGTTTCATGATGCAGAACAGGCTATTCTGAAACTCAATATGTAGCTCAGGGTGGCCTTCCTTAAATGCATGATCCTCTTACCCCCACCTCTCAAATGGAAGAATTACAGGAACACAATAACATGTCCAGCTGAGCTCTGATGTGAAGCAGATACTTATATGGAGATAGATGGGAACAGAGAAGAAAGAAACAATAACTAATGAAAAAGAGGCCATGAATTTGAGAGAGAACAAGGAAAGATTTATGGGAGGATTTTGAAGGGAAGAAAGAAAAGAGGGAAATGATGTAATTATTATCTCAAAAACTAAAGGAATTTCTAGAAGACTGAAATAATTTCTTATATGTTAGCAAATAAAAATGGAATATATATTAGAAATAAAAAGCAAGAGAAACTGCAGAAACCATAATTCTGCTTGATATAGTCTATGGGATCATTATTCCCACCAAATTTCTTAAATTGTTTTAGTGATTTCTTAATTTTCAAGGTTTCTATTTTTTTCTGAATATATATCTCTTACTTGAATTTCTAATCCACATTGATGAATTTATCATTATTTGAATTGAGTTCTTTAGTCATTCATCTGTTTATTTGACAATAATTTTTATTTGGAAATTAAAACAAGAGTTACCTGTTCTTAGAGCTTTATCTTGCCTGGATTTTTCTCTTTTACCCTTTCTCATCCCAGACAAAAACAATAGATGGAGAAAAGGGCAAGGGAACTTATATGGGGTGAGGTGTGAGAAAAACATTAGGGAAAGCACCATAATGCAAATATAAAATAAAACATTTTTAAAGTACACTTAAAGTATTTTCTTGCTGAAGATAGAGGACAGACATGTCACACTTTTCTCAGCCTTGTCAAGTTCTTTCTACTCATACAGGGACTGAGATGACGACAAGGATTTTGCTCTTCATTTGAATGTTGTGTGATGGGTTTGCTAATTTGCATATGTTGAGGCAGTTTTTCGTACTTTGCAATATAGTAAGATGTTGAGCGATAGGTCCTTAAAGAGTTAAAGTTAAAGAATTGCCTGGGCTACAGATTGAGTTCAAATTCAACCAGGGCAATCTAGTGATATCCTATCTCAAAATAGAAAGTAAAAATATGGCTTCATGGTAACTGCCATGCATGAGACCCGGTGAGAGAGAGAGAGAGAGAGAGAGAGAGAGAGAGAGAGAGAGAGAGAGAGAGCGCTTCTTTTTACAGTGTGTGTGTATGTGTGTGCCTGTGTGTGTATGTGCATGTGTGTACACCTACCATAGGATGTGTGTAGAAGTGAGAAAACCTTCAGGAGTCAGTTCTATCTCTACCATGTGGTTTCCAGGTTTCAAACTCAGGTGATTAGGTTTAGAGGCCAGTGCCTTTACCCACTGAGCCAGCTCATTGACTTAGAAGAAAAAGAAAATTCAAGTTTCCTTTTTTATGTCTTGATCCATTTGTTACTTAAAAATAAGTTGTGTAATTTCCATTTATTTGTATAGTTTCCACAGTACTCGTTATTGATTTCTAGTTTCATCGAATACTCAATATGATTTCAAGTTCTCAAAATTTGTTGGGGATTGTTGTGTGGTCTGTTCATATGATTTGTGCTATTCCTGTAAGAAGAAAGGGAGGGACTATGGGGCACACTATTATACTCAGCTATTACAGGAGTGCTAGGGCACATACTCAGGTCATCATGCTTGACAGCAAGCAGTTTAAGCATGGAGTCACCTCTCACCCTATCGGTCCCTCTAACTTTTCATTGTAGAATTTAATCAATTGATGAATTGCTGATAGATAAGATCTTATGATAGCTATATGATAACTTGTTTTCTGGCTTGTTGTGGTTTCTTTGTCTCTCTCTCTAATAGTTAAGTAGCATTCTCATTTCAGATCTTGTGTTCTGCAGTTTCTTTGATGATTTTTCCTTCTATTTTCCTGAACATATTATTTTTTACTTTATTTTTTATTTCTTCAAGTTACATCTCAATTGCATTCCCCTCCCTACTCCCCCCTCCAGTCCCATCCTCCCACTCTCTTCCACCTCAAGCCACTCAACCCCTTCCTTTCTTTTTTAAGTTTAAGGTATATCTTTTTCCCCCAAACAGCTCCCCCTTTCAGTCCAACAAATAGCTCTTTCTCTTATAATAATAAATATAATACAAAACAACAGAGGTAATTAGGCCACAGTTATGAGGGTTATATGGCTTAGCATACATTCCCAATGTCCAGTCCATATGTATTTGGTACCTGACTTTAACATTCTACTATCTAACCATCTCCATGAGTTTAAAGTTCTATATCTAACTCAGCTTTCATACTAACTTGCATCACAATTTTAAAAACATGTTCTTAGATCCATAACACTCTCTTGATTCATAAACAACTCAAAATTTAATTATGAGACTCTACTATCTATTCTTCAACCACCTCAGAGACCTGAGAGGGATAAATATATCTGATTATATAGGAAGTACAGGGCCTGCAGCTTCCAAAACTAAGAAATGACATACCAGTGGCTGCCTGGACAGTTCCCATTTTCCCTCCATATATTACAGCATCAATCTTCAGTCGTTTGGCCCCGTTTCTCTGACAGACATTGATTGTAGAGCAGGGGTTGTGAAGGACTTTCCTACCGTGTCTTGGCAGAGCTAGGCTGTCGACTTACCTGCTTCCAAGTTTTGTCCTTTTTGGACAGCATTCTGTCTCAGTTGGAGCAAGGGGCTTTTCCTGCCAAGATATAGGCTTGCCACTA